>JABUQX010092086.1:17500-42500 GCA_015478945.1 Trachelipus rathkii | reverse complement strand
ATTATATTTATTTTTGAATGTAATTTAAAGTTTAATTTCCACTTAAACAAGTGCCGAAAGTTCTCATTATTTTTCTCACATCATCAACAGCATATGTTATATATATATATATATATATTATGCATACATATATATATACATATGTATATTATAGTTAGCAGCAGCAGAAGCAGTTATACGGTTATTGCTATGTATATATATATGAGTATATGAAAGGTTATATATATATATATTATATATATATATATACATAAAGATATATAAAATTAAGTCTACGGTAAATTCAACTACATTTATATATAATATACACATATATATTATTATTATTAAGTATATATATATAGCGGTATATATATATATTATATATTATTATGTTATTATTGCTATACATATACATATGTTATTATTGTTATATTGCTATACATATATATTATATATACACCCTAGACAGTTGTTATTTATACAATGGTACTACCTGTACATATTTCTATTAGTTATAAATATATATACGGTTGTGCATATATATTATTATTATATGTTAATTGCTATATTATATTATTATTATTAAGTTATATATTATATATTACATATTATTATTTATTATTATTATACGTATTATTATTATTGCCATGGTTGGTTATTACAGCAGCAAGGTTGCTTATTATTATGTTACATGTTATTATTATTAAGTTACATATTATTATATATATATATATATATTATATATATATATTATATATACATATATTATACATATTACCGCATATGAGTTATATATATTTGTTATGTTCATATACATATATAGTTAATATTAAGTTATTATGTTGTGCTGAGTTAGCATATGGGATATTATACATATATATATAAATTATATTATTAAGAGTTATATAGCATATTATATAGTTGTTGTTATTATTATATTATTATTATTACATATACATATATATATATATACATACATATATATATATATATTATTATATTACATATGTATGTATTGCCACATATTTTCATATTTCATATTTTCATATTTATATTTTTTATATTTTATATACATTTATATTTATATATATTTATGTACTTATATTATATATATATATATATATATATATTATGTATATATATATATATATATATATAAATATATATATTATATATATATATATATATATATATATATATATATATATAGTCATATATATTTTTTATATTTTTTATATATATTTATATTTTATATTTATATTTTTATATATTATATATTTATATTTTTATATTTATATTATTATTTATATTTATATTTGCTAAGGTTATTGTTGTTATATTATATGGCATATACATAGGTTATTATGCATATATATTATTATATATATATATATGATATATATATATATTATTATTATTATTATTATTGTTAGATATTATTATTTTCTATATATATATATTACATATTATATATATTATTAATTTATTATTAATATAATTATCACATAGTTATTATACATATCAGAAGAAAGAAAGAAGCATATTATTGTTGTTATTATTATTTATATACATATAATACATATATATATACATATTACATATTATTAGTTATATAAAATATATATAGGTAAATATATATATATTATATATGTGTTAGATATTACTGTTGTTATATTGTTACATACATTATTATTAGTTAGCTGCCATTAAGTTATATATATATATATATATATATATTACATATATATATATGAAAGAAATATATATGGAGTTATAGTTAGTTAAGAAGATATTAAGATTATTGTTGGTTAAGAGAGTAAAGATATATATATTATTAAGGTTATTATTTATATATATATATATATATATAGTGTGTGTGGGGGGCAAGACTACATGTAATCTACGTTTTTTTCTAAATAAAAAAATGCATTCATGTATTTGTGTATAAAGTGGACGAATTAGTTCACATACACACACACACGCACACGCATAAACACACACTTACACAAAGACACCCATATATATAAGCATTGAAATACGATTCCAAAAGATATAAAATATATATAGAGAGACGCCACTAACCTATTCGAAATTTCCTTTAATTCATTTCGTAAATGGCGGAACTTCATTTCAATAAAAAATGTAAACTTTGATGAAAATATTATATGAAAAAAAAAATGGTTGCGAAGAAGATGAAAAAAAATGGCCGACATGCATAAAAAAAACTTTCGAGAAAATTTTAATATAGCAATATTAAATTTTAAACGTAAAAATTTAATAAAACTCTCTTTTTATGTTCTTTGCAAATAAATCTGAATATATATATATATATAGGTTGGCTGGTTGCTGGTTGGTTGCTGGCTTATATATATAGAAAGAGTTAGCTGCCATATGCTATTGATAGTTTCATTATTAACCATTATTTTTACATATTATTATTGTTGCTACAAGTGAAGTGCCAAAGCATATATATGTATATTAGCAGCTAGCTAGAATATATGAAGGCGTTAGTTATTGTTGTTGGTTAGTTGCTAGTTGGTTGTTGAAGGCTGGTTGGCTATTGGTTATTGCTATATATATATTATTATTATTACATATATATATTAGTTATGCATTATATTACATGTATTATTATTGGTTGTTGCTATTATTATTGCTGCTGGTTATTATACATATTGGTTATTATTATGCGATAGATATATATATATATTACATACATTATATATATATTATGCAGTTAAGAAAGACATATGCTATATTACATATATTGCTATTATTATTTATGCTGTTGTTGGTGCTGTTACTATATATACATGTTGTTGTTATTAAGCTGTATATGATATTAGATTACTGGTTATATTATTGGTTGGTTATTGCTGGCTATTATACATAGTTATTATATTATACATATTATTATTATTAAAGTTATTATTATAATATATTACATATATTATATATATTATACATATATATTATTATTATATATGTATATAGATTATATATAAAGAAGAGTTATGCTACATACATATTATTGGGCTATTATTATATGGGTTGTTATAGCAGTGATATATATATATATATATATATATATATATATATATAAGCTTACCACTATTCACAGGCAGGGACCTTTTCAAGTAGCAAGTAAAAGATGATAGAGGCAACCACCAAAGCTCAAATCTAAAGCAAATACTTCAAGTGAGAGCAAACACAGGCTGCAAAGAGAGAAAGATTAAATAGAACAGAAGAAATCGATGAAGGAAAGGAACTCCATACTGCAGAGGCGACTGGAAAGGAGATAGTACCACTGCATTCAAGATTAAAATAAAAATTTCTGTGGAAATGAGGAACCCCCATTGTGTTGCAAGGGGGGATCCTTGTTGAACCAAAACAAGGATCTCCCCTCGTGTTGCAAGACCTTTAACGGTGATAGAATGCGAGGGGTCAACTCCTTCAAACATTTGTTTTTGTAGTACATTAGCACATATGGAAAACACAGTTCACCAACTTTATGTTCTAGGGTTAAAGGCTCAAGAGAGTCAGAAAGTAATGGACAGTTTATTAGTCTAACAGCCTGAGGCTCGATTGTATCCCCCCCCAAAAAAAAAAAAAAAATGAAACCTTAGCTCCCCTGTGTGGAAGTAGTACTACATAGTAAAGATGAGCAAAATTGTTCACAACTCCAAATGACTCGCTCAAAAAGATTATGTATATAAAAAAATTAGATTACTTCTGCATTGTTTCTTTTATTTTCAAAAGCGCATAACTTAAAAAGAGTGACGAAATCATGTTACCAGATTCGCAATACTTCAAGGGCGAATAAGACCTTGTATAGTTATAGTAACTGTGGGGAAGAAAAGAAGACTCTCGACCTGAAAAGACCCATTAACCTCTTTGAAGCCACCTTAGCAATCGATGTGATATAAGGTTCCAAGACAATTCGTTGTTTATGTTCAAATCAAGAATGTGTTACTCACAGGTGAGACGGTAGCACATTCGAAACTCTTTTATTCTGGGAACTTGCTCCACCATGGATATGAAACGGTACACCATGACGCGAAGGAGGGGCTTAAACCCACTTCACAGGCCGGTCTGTAATCTTCTATGGAACATTGGTCTCTACTCTCTAGGAAGGAAATCACATTACCGTCCCCCCAATCCAAGGGGGAGCATCGAACGATGCATGCATGCTCTGGAAGAGGTTCGGTCTCGAGTACGTGGGCTCAAGATACCAGACGACTACTTGTTTAAATTTAGCTTCACGCAGCAAAGTGAGGTCCTATTGCAGGTAACCGTATGCCACCACGATTTATCAATGGTATATGGATTTTAATAAAAGAATAAAATCTTAATGTAATGGGGACTGAACCCTTAAATTTAGGTTATTTGGTCTTATAAGGTTTTGGAGTAAATTTTGCACATTGAATGAATTTTTAAGATGTTGGGATACCCTGTATCTTTTCTGTTCTGGGCTATCCCTGCTGCAAAAAAATTCGCTTACAAGAAAATCTCTTTGATTCATATGAAAATTTTAAAATAAATGTCCCAGTTCCTTTTGTGAATCTTTAAAAAATTTTGGTCAGAAACATTCAAATGAAAATATTTCTAATACTACCAAAAATATTTTTCATACTCGGAAACTTGTTAAACAAGAACATAATGATTCGGATGTTTATAAATAATTTTTCTTGTAAAGATTAATTGTAAATACAAATATGAAACTTCTGTTCTAATGTGAAGAAAATTGAGTTGCGGTGGATGGTGCGTGTCACGAAAGAGATTCGGTGAAGGGGAGGGTCCAGTTTGAGCTCGTGCTGAGCTTCATTTAGCCCCTACCTAAAAATGGACAAAATTCTTAATTTCAGCCAATTTTGATGAAAAAAAAAGCAAACTTATAGCTTTTTCTGAGCTCTAAAACGTCTTTTTCGGGTGTTTTTCTGTCTATAATCATTTCTTTTGTATTTTCAATTTTTGAAAACCTTTGTTTTTCATATTTTTTGATTCATCTCATACAAATTTTGTTTTTGAAATGACTTCAAACTTGAACTGTACATAGATGGGTCCATTACCTACAAAATGCATACATTTTTTGTTTGATTTTTGACCCCAGATCCTACAAATGGTCACAATTGAATACTTACTTTTTTTGGTTTTGAATATGATCAAGATGAAATTTTCAGTGCTTATGTAGTCGGGAGATATACATTTTTATTTAGATCATTGTTTTGTATATGCAGTAGTTTTGGATTTGTTCTTGGAACAAATTCTCAAAAAAAAAAAAAACATTTTTGGAAAATTTAAAAATTTTGAGTGCAAAAATATTATCTGCAAATGTATCTCTCCGAACTATCTGCGCCCTGATAATTTGATGTTGATCAGATAAGTAGGAAAAAAAAGTATTTCAATATTTCAAATTTTTTTTTTTTTGAAAAAGTGAAATATTGAAATATTTTTTTCCTGCTTATCGGATCAACACAAAATTTTCAAGATGTATATAGTCCGACGAGATACACCTTTTTAACTTAGATAATGTTTATGTATACTAAAAAATTTCTTGAAAATTGTCTAAGAACAAAATGAACGTCTTTGAATTGTCAATAACATAATAACATAACAGCAGCTCTACTCCAGCTCAGACCATCCGAACCAGTTCCGTGACTCCGGAACAGAAGCTGACTCAATCTTTATATATATATATAATATCATCATATCAAGAAAGAGGCATACATAAGGTTGTTATGCTATATGCTGCTAAGATAGCAGTATGGGTTAAGGCTACATACCCATATATATAAGAGCAGAAGTGTAAAGGATATATGCGTTGCTACATATTACATATACTATATATAAGTTATATATGTATAAGTGTTATATGATATGCCATATTACAAGGCTATATATTAAAGTACCCAGTAGCTTTCCGGTCCATCGGCGTAAAAAGAAGGAAAGCAATGCTTCCATAGTAAAAAGAATAAAAGATAATTTCAGAAATTGAAAATAATTCTATCTTAAAACAATTACATTAATTATTACAATAATCATTCCTTTATCAATTTTATTTTGATTTTTAATCACAAATAGTATTGAATACGAAGTATTATATACTATTCGTTGATCATTTTGCGATTTTGGTGTGTGTTTGTGTGTGTGTGTGTGTGTGTGTGAGAGAGAGAGAGAGAAGTATATATATATATATATATATATATATATATATATATATATATATATATATATATATATATATATATATATATATATATATATATATATATATATATATATATATATATATATATATATATATATAGAGAGAGAGAGAGAGAGAGAGAGAGAGAATTTGTTACATGTATATCATCATCAATCTGTATAGATCCGCTGCAGTTCATAGATATCTCCTCTCTTCTTCCAATATTGTGAGTTTTGGTCTTTCGCTTGTCTGTTTAATCTTGCAGTTGTTCTAATTTCATGAATCTATATTTTCCATGATCGTTTTCTTGGATGTTTCAGATTGAACTGAATTCAATTTATTTATATTTTACATCTGTCAACATTCCCTATAGCTATACGACTTGCACATCCCCTTTTCTGCTATTTGATTCTAACTACTATGACCATTATATTATTTATTAATTGTGCTTGCTATTTTATCCGATCCTTCCTTTTTCTAAACTTACGTGTTATTCCAAGCAAATTTTATTTCATATTTATATGTTCTTAGTTTTTGTATTACTTTCGTATCTAAGGTTAAGTCTCACAAACATGTCATTGCAAGTGGCATATATATAGATTTGTTTTTGAAATATTATTATTATTATTATTATTATTATTATTATTATTATTATTATTATTATTATTATTATTATTATTATTATTATTATTATTATTATTATTATTATTATTATTATTATTATTATTATTATTATTATTATTATTATTATTATACCGAAAAACAGGTATTTTTTGTTTTATTTTTTAAAACCTTTATTTCCCTTCGGATTTTGATGGAACAGACGCCATCAGAAAGAACTCGCCCAACCATTTTTAAATCTGCAATAAAATTTTAAATTCTTTCAGCAGAAAAAATGTTATCCTAATTTCTGTTGAGGAATAAAAAATTTAGGAATATTAATTAACAAAATTTACATCCAGATCATGATGCATCATGCACCAAAAAAACAGATCTGGCCCAGATTAATCTGCTAAAAGATGAAAATTAATAAAAATAAGAATATTGAAAATAATGAAAAATTATAAAGCAATACTTATAAAGCAAAAAAACATTTTTTTAAAATAAAACGATAAAAAATTTTTTTCTCTCTCTCTCTCTCTCTCTCTCTCTCTCTCTCTCTCTCTATAAAAAGAAAGAAGGTAGTGGAAGATAGTATTATTAGGTTATTATTATTATATATATATTATATAGTATGAAAGATATATATATATATATATATATATATATTTTTTAAAATTCCTTTTGCACAAGAAATATGTTTTATACAACCTGTCATGAAAGGTGTTAGCCAACACTTCGTGTTACACCTTTGAAAATGTGTTGAAAAACATGAAAGTGCTTGGTAACTTTTCTTTATATATATATATATAATATATATATATAACATATATATATATATATATATATATATATATATATATATATATATATATATATATATATATATATATATATATATATATGTTATATCCGGTGATGGGCGAATTCAGAATCTTTTGGATTCGATTTCGAATCCGTGTGTGGAAATGTTCGAACCTAATCCGTGTGTGTGTAAATTCTTGAATCCGAATTCATGTAAAAAGTTTTTTGAACTGAATTGAATCCTTTCCAATGATTTTTTACAAAATTAAATATAACCAACCAAAATATGACATATTTCTTCAAATATTTATGGGATATATAAATATATATAATAAAATCTTTTTCAATTGTAATTTTTTACCGCCTGATATACATATTTATTTCCATGTTAAATAATTTCTATTTTCATATTGATATTGAATATATAAGGTATATAGTATTATATATATATATATATATATATATATATATATATATATATTAGTTATGTTATTAGTTAAGCATATTAAGCATAAGGTTGGTTATTATATATATATATTATTATTATTATATATATATATATATATATATATGGTTATAAACATAGCTAAAAGAAAGATAGCTATTGGTTATTATATTATATATATATATATATATATTATATATACATATATATATTATATAATATTAAATATCTCTCTATTGCTTTCTAACTGCCATAAAAACTGAATTCCAATTGTTGCTTCTCTGCCTTTTATAAATTTTTTAAAAGTTAATTCAATCTGTCGTTCGTACATTATATTAGCCAGGTTATGATATGTTAGCTTTATTGATGTGAAAACCCTTTGTTACATTAACATATATTCGTTGATCAGTATGATAATTAGGTAAGATTATGAGTTGTTGTACATTATATTCTTAGTTTAGGTTATGATATGTTAGCTTTATTGATGTAAAAACTTTGTTAGCATTTATTCGCTGACCCGAATGATAGGTAAGATTATGATAAATTTTTGTTAAATATCACTATGTTAATATAAAATTAAAATTGCTGGTAGATATGCTTGAAAAAAGTGTAATTAGGTTAACGTTCTGTATGCAATGATAGTTACTTACTGTTAAGTATGAAACTTTGTTAATGTTAACAGTTTATTCATGCTTAAGGTATGTTAGGTTTGTCGTTGTACACTATATTTTTAGTTCGGGTTATGATATGTTAGCTTTATTGATGTGAAAACTTTGTTACGTTAGCATATATTCGTTGGTCAGTATATGAACTTATTTTTATGTTATGTTTCTCCAAAATGATACTCGAAATATGACTTGAATCAGTAGATCAATAGATAAATAGATCATGGAAAGGTGGGAGGGGAGGGGTGGGGTGGGGCGGGTGGTGTTTGATTTACTGATTTACCGCTTTAGGATCAGTAAAGTATTACACTTTACTATATGTTTTTCTCAAAGAACTTATTTTTATTTTATGTTTGGATAAAACTTTGTTAATTTTTTGTAATTATTCGTTGGGGATTATGATAGTTAGGTAAGGTTATGATAAATTTTTGTTAAATATTACCATGTTAATGTAAAATTAACATTGATATTAGAGATATGCTTGAAAAAAGTGGAATAGGCTACGTTTGTATGCTATGTTAGTCACTTTACTGTTGTTAAGTATGTAACTTTGTTAATGTTGGCTGTTTAATCGTGCGTAAGGTATGTAGGTTTGTCGTTGTACATTATATTCTTAGTTTAGGACTTTAGGTGATGATATGTTAGCTTTATTGATGTGAAAGCTTTGTTACGTTAGCATATATTTGTTGGTCAGTACATAAAGAACTTATTTTTGTTATGATTATCCAAAATGATACTCGAAAAATGACTTGAATCAATAGATCAATCGATCATGGATGGAGGGGTGGGGTGGCTGATTACTGCTTTAGGATCAGTAAACTATTACACTTTCACATATGATTTTTATTCAAAGAACTTATTTTTGTTATGTTTGGATAAAACTTTGTTTGCAATTATTCGTTGGGGATTGTGATAGTTAGGTAAGGTTATGATATATTTTTGTTAAATATTACTATGTTAAAGTAAAAACTTTGTTACGTTAGCATATGTTCGTTTCGAAAATGCGAACTGAATCAATAGACGTTAGACTAATAGATCATGGATGTGAGGTGTAGGGTGCCGGGGTGGGTGGTTTGATTTACCGATTTCACTGTTTTTAGTGACAGTAAAACAAAGTTTTTTGCTTAGTAAACAAAAAAGAATAAAAAATTTAATAAAAACAAAATGATTTAAACAAATAAAAAACAAAATAAATAAAAAGTTTTATGTTTGTTATAAAAATGACTGAACCCAACAGATCAATAGATCAAGTGAATGTGAAAGCATAAAAGTGGACAAGTGGTTTAGATTTTACTGATTGGGATTACTGCTTAGGTGGGTGTAAAACAAGTTTTTAAGATATAAAAGAATAGATCAATAGATCATGGATGGGTGGGAAGGGCAGGGGTGCTGGGTGGGTGGCCTTTTGATCACTTCCGATTTATCATTGAGGTGGATGTAAAAACAAGTTTTTAAGTTTTAAACAAAAAGAATAAAAATTTAGTAAACACAAATGATTTTAACAACAAACAAAAATAAATGCAAGCTCAGCTCAAACGACTTTAATCAAGATCATCATGGATGGGTGGGAGGGGTGAGGTGGTTTGATTTACTGCTTTTAGGGTGTGTAAAAACGCACGTTTTTTAAGAAGTTATAAACCTTTAAAATGAATAAAAATTCTTTGGTAAAAATATATTTTAAAACAAAAATAAAAAATAATTTTTTTTGTGTTTGCCATACAAAATATGAGATTTTGAATCAATAGATCAGATCAAGGGTGGGTTGGGGAGGGCAGTGCAGGATGGTTTGATTTCTTACTGATTTATCGCTTTAGGGTATGTAAAACTCTAATTTTTGCTTATAAACATAAAAAGAATAAAATTCCTAAAGTTAAAATTATATTTTTAAACGAATAAAATAAAAAAAAAAAAATAAATAAATAAAAAGTTTGTGTGTTATGGTTAAGTACAACTAGAGGATTCGAACTCCCTGGCAGATCAATAGATCATGGATGGGTGGGGAGGGTGTGGTGGGTGATTTAATTTACTTGATTTTACTGCTTTAGGGAAAAAAAAAGAAGTGTAAAAACCCACCTCTTGCCACAACAGAAAGAATAAAAATTTTAGTAAAAATATATAATATTTTTAAATAATTTTAAAATAAAAAATAAGTAAAATTTTTGTGTTATGCTTATACAAAAATGACTTAAATCAATGAGGTACTGGCCAGATCAAGGTGGAGTGCTGGGAAGTGGATGGCTTCATTTGACTGACTTTATTGCTTTAGGATGTGTAAAAACACAATTTTTTTAAGTTATAAAAATGAGAAGCATAATTTTTTTTTGTAAAAACAAAATGTTTTAAGCAAATAAAACAGAAAATAAATAAAAATTTGAAAAAAAATAATAAAATTTAAAAAGTAATTAATATTTGAAAATACAGACCCTTGAGTCAACCTAAGCACCGTGCTCTTCCTCCATTCCTATTTATCCTTCCTCTTCTGTGTGCCTCCAAATTTCATTCTTCTATGTAAATTTTTCAATGTTTTGGGCTCAGCCCCTATACCATGTGAACGTGATACGTAACTTCGTGTGTGACAAAGGTATCTTATAAGAAAGGTGTATACCGAGTTTCTTCCTTCTGTGTCAATTTTTAATGTTTTGGGGCTCAGCCCCTTGATTCAATAGACGTTGCGTCACGTAACCACTGCTGTACAGGTCACCTTATAAGAAGGGTGATACTGGGGTTGCCATCCTTCTACGTCAATATCGTATTAGTTCCTCAGCCCCAACACCAGTAGGCGTAGTGCTTCCACTTCCTTTACTCGGCTGTACCGAGTGATACATTATATAAAGAATGTATACCAATTTTTCATCGTTCTACGGTCATTTTCCTACTCGGAGGGGGCCAGCAAATTCCTGAGGGTTCACTTGGTCATTTAAGGTTGTTCACGACGAGGATGCCTTATATGAAGGGTGCATACCGCTTCGTCCTCTACGTCGTAATATTCAATGCTTTTAGGTGCCGTGGACCCCATCCGGGGTGCAGGTCATAAAAATATCGTTCACGACGAGGGTACCTTTATAAGAAGAGTATACCACGCTTCATCGTTCCTACGGTCGCACCCTGTAATTTTGGGAGGGGCCAGCACCCCCCCTCCGGCTAGAGGCCATGCAACCCCCGTCTACGACGAGGTTGCTGCGTCATCCTAGTGGCCGTTTCCAAATAAGCTTGAGAAAGATTCCATGTCTCAAACTCCCCAACGCCGTCACTAGGTGACGCGGCGGGGCTAAGTACGGCGCCGGCATTACGGCCATATACGGTCATATATACATATATTAAGTTATTACGATGGTTACAAGGTTATTAGTTGGTTAAGATATATGAAAGAAGAGTTACAGCTTGTTATTATATATATATATGTATATTATTAAAATTATTATTACATATTATATATATTATTATATATATTATTATTATTATACATATATGGTTATTATTATTAAGATACATATACATATTACAGATAGCATATGCTATATATATATATATATTAAGTTAAGGCTATGCTATTATAAGCTATTTTTCATTCACGCGTCCTTCGTATCCACCTCATTCGACTTTCACTTTTTGACTCCGTCAAAAAGTGAAAGTCATTTCACGGGTTTCAAGGAGACTGGGCCTGACGATGTGGGTTTGTTTTACAATAGATTGTATTTGACAAAACCACGCACATGCCTAACAATCCTCGTTTTTCCAGTATTGTTTGGGCAAAATCATCATGAAAGTCTCGCAGGACAAATCCACGTCTCCAAATCTCTGTTCAGCTGTACATAAATGAAAAATTCCCCTGTTTTGTATCGCGAGATTTTGTTCAAAGCGATGAGGCCCATTTCGGCTCAGCAGGCTGTTAACAAAACAGTACTGCCGGATTTGGGCTGATGAGCAAAATGAGGTGCTTAAAAAGAGCTACTGCTACAGCCACAGAAATGCACAGTTTGGTGTGGTCTATGGGGCAGTGGAATCACGGCAGGTCCATATTTAAAAATGAGGTCGGGACAGAATGTAACCGTGCATCGGGGAACGCCATCGTGCGGCATGATAATGAATAATAGTTTGTTGCCACACATTGAAGCCCGTGTGGTAACCCCCTGAGCTTTGCTTTCAACAAGACGGCGCTACTTGCCATACAGCACGAGAAACAATGGACCTATTGAGAAATCATTTTTGGTGAGCAATTGATTTCACGTTTTGGACCCGTGAATTGGCCTCCTAGATCGTGCGATATCACACCATTGATTATTTTCTTTGCTACGTGAAGTCACTGGTCTTCAGGAATAAGCCAGCCTCCATCGACACTTTAGAAGCCAATAGTGCTCTTTCGTTTTTCTAGTGACATACCTGTCGCTATGCTCTCGAACTCGTCGTCCACGATTGGACCTTCAGGAGGGACCATTTAAACCGTGTCTCCTGGCTACAACATTGGAAATGAGATAATCTTTAAAAATTAAACCATACATTGTTCTTTCAACTCATAATAAACTTTTCACCATGCTTCAATGCTATGCGTTTTGATTTCCATCGTAAAACAAACCTCCAAATGAAACAACCTTTATATATATATATGAAGAAGAGTTATTTATTACATATTATATATATATATTATTGTTGTTATTAGCTGGCTATGAGCTGCTGGTTAAGGTTGTTATATTACATATATATTATTGGTTGTTATAAAGAAAGAAGGTTATACACAGTATTGTTATGTTACAACATACATATATTTCATATGTACGGCATACAAGAGTAAAGAAGAAGAAGAATAGCAAGTGGAAGATATATTGTTGTTGTTGTTGCTGTGGCTATTGTTGTTATTGTTGTCATTGTTATTGTTTATTGGTTGGCTATTATTATTATTGCTATTATTAAGCATATATATATATTATGCTATACATATATACATATACATATACATACATAAATTTGCAATCCGGGAATCGGTAGAGCGACGGAGTTGCATGGCAAGGTCGCCATGGTTCGATCTCGTCCGGATTCTAGGTACTACAGAGGCTCCCAAATAGGGCTATGCGCGTGAGGTTTGAACTTTTAATATATATATATATATATATATATATATATATATATATATATATAGAAAGTTATATATATATATATATATATATATATATATATATATATATATATATACTTTGTTCCCTCTTACTGCCTCTATCCTCAATTCCCTGCCAAAAGTGGATGATGCGCTTATTTGTGCAGCGATGTTGTTTGTTCTTTTGTCTCAGACTTGGAGTCTACCGAATTTTCTACCTTAGGGCTAAACATATCCTGTCAATCTAATATTAACATGTATTAGTATATCTTTCTTCTAACTCAGCTGAATATACTAAATTATTCGATTACTTAAACCAAATTAGAAAACACATTCTCTCTTCTTCACCTTTCTCTGAAATCATCATTCTTGGTGATTTCAACGTTCACCATCTTCAATGACTTTCCTCTAACTCACACGATACAGCTGGTGAATTTGCCAACCATTTTTCTATCCAGAAAGACTTTAAACAGTTGATGCAGCTCCCTTTTCGCATCCCTTATCGTATTGGAGATGATTCCAACATTCTATACCTTTTCTTAACTTCAAATCCTTCTCCTTCTTCTGTCAAGCGTTTTCCTCTTCTGGTTCCTCCGATCATCTTATTTCTGTGTCCTCTTTTCTCTCTCAAAGTTATTTTGCAGGAAAGGCCCACGCCTACAGTGACAAAACATTTTTGGCGTTATGATGTTACAAACTTGTCGGACTTGCCGTCGTACTCCTTTGATTTCCTATGGATTGACTACTGCTTTGCTGGGAGAAGTTCCTCGAAATTTTCAGAACGCATAACAGAGGTGACTTTCTCTGACATGGAGGAGTATATTCCTATTTTACCCTTCATTTAAACCTAAGAAACCTTGGTTTAACTCTGCTTTTTTTCATGATATTCGCCGAAGAGACGCTGCTCTCGAGAATTACCGTCGTTTTTAAACTCCAGAATATCATGCATTTTATATTTTATTCCGGAATTATGCAAAAAATCTATTTTCGTAACACCAGAAACTCTTCTCTCTAGAAAATGCAATAATCTTACTGGTTCCTCTTCCTCTCGTTCGGTCTGGCATTTCACAAAGAATTTTACCTCTAACTTTGCTTCTTCCTTTTCCTTCCTCTTGCTTCTTCCTACTGCACAACTGCACCTAAACCTTCAGCTAAAGCTGAGCATTTTGCTCAAATCTTTGCTTCAAATTCCACTTAAGACGATTTCGGAGCTATTACTCCTCCTCCTCCTCCTCCTCCTCCTCCTCCTCCACCTCCTCTCCTCCTCCTCCTCCTCCTCCTCCTCCATGCCTAATATTGTAATTTCTCCTGAAAATGTTATCTTTGCAGTCTCTGAGCTTAACGCTAAGAAGGCGTAGTTCTATGGTATTCCTCCTGTGGTTCTCAAAACTTGTGTTTCTGAACTTGCTTCCTGCCTTCGTAAATTATTCTGTCCCTGTCTTTCTACTCTAACTTTCTCTTCTTGTTGGAAGCGTGATCTCATTCGCGCTATGCCGAAAAAGGTGACCGACCCCTCTCAAGTCTCAACTCTACAAATATCGTCCTATAGCTTTAACTATTCTAGGAGGGGAAATTATCTAGTTAAATGCTACATAGAATCCTGCCGAGGGCTCGAACCCCGACCCTTTGCCCTGTGACTTCGTCACTATACAGATTGTGCCAAGGTATTGTCAGTAAATGGATGTCTGAAGGAAAGCAATGTGGGTTTGGCAGAGGCGAAAAGAAAGGTGCATAATAATAGTGAATTAGCGAGGTTTTTGTGAAGGTGTATTGTTGTGACTGGCCCAAGGAATGGACCTTACATTGACGAGATCCCAGAGTGGGTGGTTTCTCGCGGTGTTCTGAAGCTTTAGGGTGGATTTTTGGCCACGACGGGCGCTCAGTTAAGGGTATGAGGGGAAAGTGCGGGGTCATGATCTTCTACTTAGCTATTCTATTTCCGTGCATGTTACCCACCCTACTCCCATCTGTAGGAAGTGAAGGGAGATAAAGAAATTATATATATATATATATATATATATATATATATATATATATATATATATACTATTATATATATATATATATATATATATATATATAATATATATATAATCTTCAATAGTAACTTCTAAAAATTCATTCTAAACAAGTCCAAGAAGAAAAATACTCATTCTCCCACCAGACCAGTTTGCTACCTGGGAACCTCGCTTGTTTGCGAGTGTTCTCACTAGCTATTGAAGACAATTGTGAGGATAATGCGGAGAAAAGTTTTATTTTTTTATTTCCCCAATTTTATTTTTTAGGGGGAAGATAATTTCGAAAATAGGGGAAATGTACACGAGTCTTTTCAAATTGATTATTATTATATTATTATTATTATTATTATTATTATTATTATTATTATTATTATTATTATTTATATATTATTATTATTATTATTATTATTATTATTATTATTATTATTATTATTATTATTATTATTATTATTATTTATTATTATTATTATATTATTATTTATTAATTATTGATTATACTACTACTTTTATTTTTATTGCATGCACTATATTTCACACAAAAGTCACTATATTTCACTTATTGCTAAACCACCATTCACTATATTACTATTATTTATAATTTGTTGTACTCTATATACAATTATATCGTCATGGAAGAGAAAATAGGCAGGGAGAAGGGGTTCACAGGGGATATATATAAATATATATATAATATATATATATATATATATTATATATATATATATATATATATAATATATATATAATATTATATATATATATATATATATATATATATATATATATATATATATATATATATATATAATATATAATATATCTGCAGGTATAGATGAAGTTACTTGGTGAAACTGATCAAGAACGGAGGCGAGATGGTGATGATTGGATTTGGAAAGTTGTGTTATAAAGCGTTTATAGAGGGTATAGATTCCAAGGGATTGGAGGAGAGCGGTAATAGTACCCTTATATAAGGGTAAGTGAGAAAAGGGGAACTGTAGAAATTATAGGGGAATAAGTTTATTGAGTATTGTAGGGAAGGTATATGCTGGTATTTTGGTCGAAAGATTGCGTCGAGTGACTGAAGGACTGATTGGTGAAGAACAAGGTGCGTTAGGATGGTAGAGGATGTGTGGATCAAACTTTACATTGAAAACAAATGATTGAGAAATGAGCGAGAAGAAGAATAAATTGTATTTGGGTTTTATGGATTTCAAACAGGCGTATGATAGGATTTTAATAGGGAAGGTTTATGGCAGGTGCTAGTGAATTGGGTTGGTGGTTAGGCTTCTGAATGAAATCCCAAAAGTATGTATGACGATAGTGAAGCGTGTGTAAGAATAAATGGTGTCAATGGTGATTGGTTTAGGATTAATAGCGGAGTAAGACAGGGTTGTGTTATGTCTCCTTGGTTATTCAATTTGTATATGGATGGGGTTATGAAAGAATTCGAGGTGGGGATGGCAGGAAATGGTGTAGAATGAGGGAGAATGGAGATGAGTGGAGGTGCTCCTACCTTTTTTATGGGGATGATTTGGTTCTGTGTGGCGAATCTGAAGAGAGTTTGAGAGGATTGGTAGAGAGATTTGGCAGGGTGTGTAAAAGGAGGGGCTTGAAAGTAAACGTGGATAAGAGTAAGGTTATGGTTGTGAGTGAGGACAGTCCTCAGTATGAAGTTATGTTAGATGGTGAGCAGCTGGAACAAGTTTCTGAGTTTAAATATTTAGGGTATATGTTGGATGAGAAGGGAACGGACGATGCAGAGTGTAGTAGGAAAGTGTGAATGGCAGGAAGGTGGCTGGTCAATTAAATCGTTAGTGAATGTAAAGAGACTAAGTCTTTGAGTGCGCTAGGTCTTACATGAGGTTATGTTGTTACCTGTGTTATTGTATAGTAGTGAGACTAGGGTCTGGAATAAGAAGTATAGATCTAAAGTTCAATGTGTTCAGATGGACAATCTTAGGGGTGTGCTAGGTGTGAGAAGAATTGATAAAATTGATAAAGAGAGGAATGAACGTATTAGAGAGTGATGTGGTGTGAAGAAAGGGGTAAATGAGAGAATAAATGAAAGTATGTTGAGATGGTTTGGTCATATGGAAAGGATGAATGATAGTCGGTTGGTTAAGCGGATGTATAGTGGCGAGTGTGTTGGGAACCGACCGGCTGGGAGACCGAAGAAAAAGTGGATTGAGTCAGTAAACGAATGTTTGAAGGAGAGAAAGGAGTTTGGTAGAGGCGAGAGAAAGGTGTATAAACAGGAGTGAATGGCGGGGGATTGTGAGGGGTATGGTTGTGCCCACCTGGGCCAAGGGATGAACCCTTCATTGACGATCTACCATAGTGAGGGTCCATCGCTGTCCCATGAAGCTTTAGGGGGATTTTCTGACTTGCGATTGGGAGTTCTCGCAAATTAATGGTACTGTGGGGCGTAAGGCTGGGCTGTCTTTTCGACTTATGTCAGCTCTTCTTACTGCTTTTTTTTCCGATGCTCGTTACGCACCTTACTCCCATTTTTGGGAAAATAGAAGGAAGTGTGTCTGATTGTTCTGATATTTAATATTAATTTTATATTATATATTTATATTATATATTATAATTTTATTATATATTTTATAATATTATATTTTAATATATTAATTATATTTTAATATAATTATATATTATATATATTATTTATTATTATTATTTATTATTATATTATAATTAATTTTTAATATATATATATATATATATATAATATATATAATATATATATATATAATATATATATAATATATATATTATATAATATATTATATATATATATATATATATATATATATATATATATATATATATATATATATATATATATATATATATATATATATATAAAATTTAACAATATTTAAAATATAATTAAACAAATATATTTTATTTTTTTATTATTATTTAAAGATTCTACATTCAATGTTTCGTCTCTTAATTGTTAAATGTTTTTTATTATTTTGAAAAGTTTAATATTTACGAATATGATTGGCCAATGAACTCGTAAGTAGAGAAATTACTACTAAAAGCTTTTATATATCTGATTTCATTTGAAAACACATCCGACCCTGACTTAAATTTAATACAAAAGTATGATTTAATTGAAAATGCTATTTGGTTTAGGGATAAATATTTTTAATACCCTAATAATTATTCGATGATTAAAAGGTTATATATATAATATATATTAAATTATATAATTAATATATTAAATAATTATAATAATTAATAATATAATTTATATAAATAATAATATGAATATATAATAATAATAATAAATATAAATTACGTATAATATAAAATAATAAATAAATATAATATATTAAATAATAAAATTAAATTGCCTAATACTATATAAATAATAAAATTTAAATAATTTTAATAATTAAGTATAATTATGATAAATTAAATTAATAAATAATTCAATAAATTTAATTAAATAATTTTAATAATAAAATTTCAATTTAAAAATAAATTAATATAATTAATTAAATAAATTTTATGATAATAAGAATTGTAAAGATAGATTATATAATAAATAGATAATTAAATAATAATTAAAATATAGATGAATAATAAATAATATAAATAATAAATAATAAATAAAATTTTATAAAGTAATTAAAGATATAGATGCTAATACATACTCTTAAGGAAGCATATCCATATGTTGCTAAAGAATAATTACAAAAATTAATAAAAGATTTTTGAATAATAATAAATAAATAATAATAAATTAATTATTATTAGTTACAATTAATGGGGATAATATTAGTCCCAATATATAGATAATATAGTCAATATAATTAATTAATTATAATTTATATATTATATAATAATAATATTAATAATTAATAATTAAATAATTAGTAATATTAATTTTAATCAATTCTTTTACTATATATAATAAATTTATAAAACTAATAATAATCTAACTATAATAATAATATATATTAATAATAATAATAATAATATATAAAATAATTAGCAAAGAAGAATTTTACTATTATAATCATAATAATAATAATTAATAATAA
This sequence comes from Trachelipus rathkii, assembly GCA_015478945.1. Lineage (NCBI taxonomy): Eukaryota > Metazoa > Arthropoda > Malacostraca > Isopoda > Trachelipodidae > Trachelipus > Trachelipus rathkii. The sequence goes on along the minus strand of JABUQX010092086.1, from coordinate 22,649 downwards.
TAAAATTAAAATAATAAAATAATTAAATTAACCAAGGAAATAATACAATAAATAATAAAAATAAAAATAATAAATAATAAATAATAAATAATAAAATTAATAATAATAAATAATAATATAAATAATAAATAAATAAATAATAAATAATAAATAAAATAAATAATAAATAATTAAATAATTAAAATAATAAATAATAAATAATAAATAAATAAATAATAAATAATGATTAATAAAAATAATGAAAAATAAATATTAAATTATAAATTAATAAATAACAAATAATAAATAATAAAATAATAAAATAATTGCGGTTTTCATAATAAATTAATAAATAATAAATATAATAATAATTAAATAAAAATAATAATAATAACATACTCAAAAATAATATATAGTCAATAATGATTAATATAGTTCAATAATGATAATAAGTCAATAATAATAATTATAGTTAATAATAATAATAATATAATAATAATAATAAGTCATTAAATAATAAATATCATTAATAATATATAAGATAATAATATAAATATAGAATTAATAATAATAATAATAAATAATAATAATAAGTCAATCAATAATAATAATAATTAATAATAATAATAATAAATACATAATAATAATAATAATAATAATAATAAATTAATAATAATAATAATAATAATAATAATAATAATAATAATAATAATAATAATAATAATAATAATAATAATAATAATAGTCAGTAATAATAATAATAGTCAGTAATAATAATAATAGTCAGTAATAATAATAATAGTCAGTAATAATATAGTCAGTAATAATATAGTCAATAATAATATGGTCAATAATAATAATAATAATAATAATAATAATAATAATAATAATAATAATAATAATAATAATAATAATAATAATAATAATAATAATAATAATAATAATAATAATAAATATATTTTTTGAAATCATTTGAAGTGTTAAATAAATTAAAGTAAAAATATTGGCGTTTTTTTTCTTCACTGTTCAAAAGAAATTTAATGAAAGAAAACATTATAATTGCTATTGAGGTATGGGTACCGGAACTCCGGCCGGAATTTTACATTTAATTCCGGTTGATGCCGGAACTAAAATTTATTTCCTTTCTTAAATTACCTGAAAAAATCCAGTTCCGGTACACCCTTGTGGTCCCACGGCTACGGCTCCTACTTTGGCTCCGGCTCCTCATACCAGTCTATCTTCTTTATTTTCTCTATATTATTAGTGCTGGTCTTGTTTAACATTATCCATTCTCTTCCATAATGGATCAGGATGGAGATGTAGTTACACTTAAATCTCTATAATCTCAACGTTTTGTTTTTCCTTGTAATCTCAAAATATTTCTTTCTCTATAATCTTAACATATTTCTTCTTTTAGTATCAACAAGTTTACTTAATATGACGTAGGGTATTTTCATTAAATTTATTCTTTCGTAATAGTCAATACTTAGTATATTGTATTTCTCTCCAAAAATGTGTGATCTTCTTTTTCTTCTTCTTTTTCTAATTCTTTTTCTCCTTTTTTCCTCTTTCTTTTTCTTTTCTTCTTCTTTTTCTTCTTCTTCTTCTCAGTATCTCTCTCTTTAAAGCTCAGATTCATTTCCGAGTCTTGCTATTTCATTTTTAAAATTATTTTTTGGGTTAATTTAAATTTTCTTCATTTGATTCCATTTTCCTAATGCCCTTGACCTTCTTTTCTTATATATATATATATATATATTATATATATATTATATATATTTTTTATATATATAAATATATATATATATATATATGAATTTATCCTTATATAGAAGATATAGATATATATTATATATATATATATATATATTCTAGATTTGGGTGCTTCTTTTCTAATTTAAAATAATTTAATCTCTTTATTCGTAGGGCCTCTTTCTTTTTTTCTGCCTTCATTGTTTTTAATTTTTATTGGAAAGCTCTTTTTATTACTGTTGTCCTTTGAACTATATGAATTACCTCACTAGTTTTTCTCTCGATAGTACTGGCAATCCTGAACTCTGACACATTTTGTATCTTATTAAGTATGTTGAGCTGGGTAGGCTGACGAAAAGGTGCGGTGCAGTGCAGTGCAGTGCAGTTGTTCGGTACGGTACGGTGCGGTGCGGCAAGGCACACAATTTCAGTGTTCCGATGTGATGCGGTTGTAAAAATATAAAGATGCTGTGTGTGGTGAGGTGAGTTGGTGTTGTGCGAGAAATTGCGGTGCTCAATTACCTTTAATATAGGAAACAAGATAAAGGCTACACAATGACTCGGATTCAACAACTGGTCTTTAATTGCAAGCTTTATTTTATCCATCGATTAATTCTGATATTGAAGTCTCCCCCCCCTCACCTTCCTAAAATATATATATAATATATTAATATATATAATATATATATATATATATATATAATATATATATAATATATTATATATATAAAAAAAAAACACCTCATGGGCATAGCCCTATTCAAGGAGGGGAACTTCTCTAGGTAATTTCTACCTAGGATCTTAACTAGGAATCGAACCCGGGCCCTTGCCATGCGACTCTGTCACTCTACCGATTAAGACTTGGTTATATATATATATATAATATTATATATATATATATATATGTGTGTATTATATAATATATATATATATATTATATATATAATATATAATATATATATATATATATATATATATATATATATATATATATATATATATATATATATATATATATTTATGTGTGTGTTCTATATAATATAACATTTCGTGACGATCTGTCATAAAATTTTGAAGTCATTGATCTTGCACGAAGAAACTGTTTTTAAATTGAGGAAATTATTAAAATTACCTATTTTAGATTGCCAATTCAGAGCAGAGCAGTTTTAAACTGTTTAAATACAGTAGTGCCCAAAAATAAGTGTTTAATTTTTTTTTACACTATTTAACAACAAAAATAGTGTAAAAAAAACTTTACAAAAGGTATTATATATATATCATATATATATATATATATATATATATATATATATTAATATATATATATATATATATTATATATATTATATATACTATATAATATATATATATATATATATATATATTTAACGCCATTCAAATAGAGGGTGTCATATAAATCTGTCCAATGGGATTTAAATATTTTTACTCTATTTAAATACAGGGTGTACCAAAAAGTTACAAAAGGAATTTAAATTTTATTTTACGTTATTTTGAACAAAAAGTTATAAAAAGAATTTGAAATTTTAATCCTTTTTTTTAATGATGAGAATTTCTATCTTTTTATAGATTCAAAATTGTCAACAATGAGATATTTCGTTTTGAAAGATTTCTTTTGAAATTTCATATTATTATTATTATTATTATTTATTATTAATTATTATTATTATTATCATTACTATTATTATTATTATTATTATTATTTATTATTAATTATTATTATTATTATCATTACTATTATCATTATTATTATTATTATTGTTATTATTATTATTATTATTATTATTATTATTATTATTATTATTATTATTATTATTATTATTATTATTATTATTATTATTATTATTATTATTATTATTAACGAACTGAACATTTTTGTTTTAAATTTCTTGTGACCGTTGAGCCGTGATATATATATAATATATATATATATATATATATATATATATATATATATATATATATATATATATATATATATATATATATATATATATATATATATATATATATATATATATATAGTTTGTGTGAGTGCACTGATGTTATGTATTATTATTATTTGAGGAAAGTAATTAAAATTAAATGAAGAGAGGACACTAAATTGTGGTGTTATTAGTATAAAATTAATTACAAAAAAAATAATTTTTTTTTTTTAGATTTGCTGATGATAAAATGTTGTTCACATGATTCTGAAAAATTACATAGAATTGGTAATTTAACTGGATAGAGTTACCAGAACCGAAGATTGGATTAAATATAATATTTTGGCGAAAAAAAAGGTATTGTTTTATAATCATGTAGCTCTTCAATAAATAATAGCCTGCAACTTCATTCAAGATCAAGTTGAAACTATTCTTGGAAAATTATGGAGAGAATGAACCTTAGTCACGGTGAAAATCTCTACATTTTGCTTTTAAATAGAACATTTTTTTAAGAAGTGCTTTTAATTAGCAATGACACGTGAATGTGGGGCTTGAACCCGTGAACCGATAATATCAAAGAAAGATATGAAGTGATACACCCTTCAAATTACACTTAAAACAGAAAAATAAAGTTTGAATAAGGTAGCAAACAAAATACAACAAACATTATAGTTTTAGTCACTGAAGGTGGAAAGGTCAAATAACCAGAAAAATTGCTATAGTTAGTGTGGTTCTTAACCCTTTTTTGTGTAGCCCCCACTTTCAACTAATTTTATTGCTCAACTTTATCTGGAAGAGGCAGGAAATGTGACTAAATTGACTAAACGTGACTATTTCAACATGTATTGCCTACAATGTTTATCTTTCTTTTTATTTAAGTAAATCTTAACAATAGTCATGTATAATAGAATTGCTTTTGAAGATAAATTCATTTTATTGTTAGCTCACCGCCCTGCCCCTTAATCAAGTCCAGCGCCACCCAGGGGGCGTTATCGCCCAGGTTAAGAACCTATGCGATAAATCAGCAAACTGTATATTAAATTTTCCTCCGTTAAAGAAAGCGATCTCTTAAAATGAGGATAAATGAAGTTAGAACAAACTTTAAGTGTAAACTCGCAAAAAAATATTGACCGTCAGTACTTCAAACACATTGATGAGGTCTTTGATCTATAGTTAACAAATACATCTTGGGTGATATATATTTATCTATATATATATATATATATATATATATATATATATATATATATATATAATATATATATAATTATATAATATATATATATATGTATATCTATATATATATATATATATATATATATTATATATTTTTTTTTTTTTTTTTTTTTTACAGTTATCACCCCCACTCACGGGCGAGCCCTATTCGAAGGAGGGGTGTTGCACACTCAGACATTCATCAACTAACGCAAACTACGCAGATGAGCACAGACGCGGCTTAAAGTGAGAGAGATTAA
>JABUQX010092086.1:0-5000 GCA_015478945.1 Trachelipus rathkii | reverse complement strand
TAGTCTATCCACGTCATGCATAGATTCTTTTGCCCTTTCCAGCTATTTTCAATTATCATTTTATTTATCAGTAGTTGTTCTTTTGTACCATAGTATCTTTAAGGAATAATAAATGCAAATATAATATTAATAACTTTTTTATATTTGTGTTTATTCAAAAAATATTCCATTTCCATTTTCCAGTAAGTGATATTTCCAAAGTTATTGTGTGGTATGGCGTGTCACATGACAAAGTGACCGAGACATATTTTATTTGCTGATTCAGCCTTAAAAGCCAATAACCTGGACATGATGAAAACCCCCTTCAAAAGAAGATTTGCAATTTATTACCTTTTTTTTAATTAAAAGTTAGCACCTAACGGGCATTGCACCATTCTAGGAAGGGAACTACTCTAGGTAATTGTTACCTATGATCCGAACAAGGGATCGAACCCTAACTCATTGCCTTGCGACTCTGTCGCTCTTTCGATTGCTTCCTTTTATAACAAATTTTGCCCGATAAAATGGTTGTTGATGGATGGTTCATGATTTTCTGTAGGGCTGCGGGACCGCTAACACTTTTTTTGCCAACTCCAACTTCATCATATTAAAATACCCGGCTCCGGCTCCACCATTTTAAAATTGTCCGGTTCCTGTTGCCTCATTTTAATTAAAACTTTATTTCTCCGGATACAGCTTCAATTCCTACCCAGACTTCGGACTATTTTAACTTATAGTAAAACAATTTATTTTATCGGCTCCGGCATTAGCTTAATTAAAAACAAAATTGGATACGGTATTGACACAGTCACCACCCAAATTTTTTTGGCTCTGCTCCGGCTTTTAGCTCCATTAAAAAAATTGTCTTCGGCTCCAGCTCCGGCACCGTCATCGCCCAAAATATTTTTGGCTTCGGTTCCATCTACAGGATTCGGCTTCTCAGCCAATTTTTTTTTTTTTTAATTTGAAATTTCCCGATAAGCTTATTGACCGTAATGATCCCATTACTTTATATATATATATATATATATAATATATATATATATATATATATATATATATATATATATAGTATATATATATATATATTTATATATATATATATATATATATATATATACATTGTATTGTCACGCGTCGTGATTATAAGTGTCGTGATCTCTTAATATATAGTTAAATTGGAAAATCATCACCGCGTTTGATGAAAGTGACGGTAACATGCGCGTCCTACATGATCAGTGGTCATGTAGGACGTGCATGTTACCGTCACTTTCAGTGGTCATTGACCACTGGCACGGGTACGTTACTCTGGATTAATTTTTCCTGTGAGGAGAAGGTTGGGAGGTTCTTCAAAGAACGGTTTATATCAATTCTTTCATTTGAAAATTTTTGGGGCTTGTATACTCCACTGTTGATGACAGGGACTGGAATAAGGACGAGATGTCGTACGCGATAAAAATCAAGCACGTGTTAAATGTATGATTTTAGTATTATAAAAATAAATTAATAAATAAATAAATTAATAAATAAATAATTAAATAAACAAATAAATTAATGAGTTAATAAATTAATAAATAAATAAATAAAATACAGAAAAAACTATTATCAGCTCTATTTTCTTCTACCTGTTTCATTTTAATAAATAAATTGTTCTATGAATCATTTGAAACAGTTATGATCTTTTATGCACGTTCATATATATATAGTAATATATATATAATTAGATATTTATATATTATATATAATATATATATATTATATAGTATATATATATATATATATATATTATATATTATATATAGATATATAATTATATAATTAGATTACGTTTAGTTAACATTGCATATGGGGTGAATATATATATATTATATATATATATATATATATATATATATATATATATATTATATAATATAGATATGTATTGAATAAATATATATATATATATATATATATATATATATATATATATATATATATATATATATATATAGTATAATATATATATATATATATATATATATATATATATATTTTTTTTATATAATAGATATATTTATACATATATATTATATATATATATATATATATATATCTGAATAAAGTTATTCCTGTTTTCAAAATTACGAGAAGGAAAGGGATTCATTAATAATTCAGCCATTACGGTGTCCGATTTTAGTGAAGATTTCTGTTGGATTATATGAGCGAAAATAAAAAAATATTGAGAGGAAAAAAATTTCTGTGTACTACTAATTTTTAAATGCTTAAATGCAGAAAATGAGCAGTGGAATACATGATGAATATGTATTTTATTAAAAAAAAGATTTTTCTCTAAGCAGTCAAATCTTACGAGCAAAATTGTTTTTGATATCAAGGAGAATATTTCTTCGAGGGCGAGAGGGCTGGCAACCCGGGCCTACATATTTCTTAAAAAGACTTCTAGGACTAGTTTTTGGTACTAGATGAGTAGGGAAGCTCAATCTTTTGAACTGGAAATCCCAAGAAGAGAGAAAAAAAAAGAGTTTAAAGTCAAGATAGAGCAAGATCAAAGTTCCACTGACAGGGTGAACACCCTTCATGAGAAAAAATGGAAATTTTATTTATGTGGTTTTAAAATTCATAAAAGAAATATAAGTGGATTATACGCCTGATCGGAACCGCAGTGCTGGTTAAATTTTTGTGTGCCGATTGTGTCATTTTAAAATACCCGAATCTGACTCCGGCTCCGACTTTGAACTCCTCTTATTTATAGTTAAAATTATATATATGATCTGGCCCAGGCTCTACCAAAAACCTTTCGGGTATGGCACCGGGCTCCAGTTCTGTAAACCTACTCCTCATACTATATTGAACTAGATATAGTAAATGCAGACGAATTATAAACACACATAACGTCCGAGGTAGTTGGATTAGAATAATTTTTGCTGATGAATCCAACATCTATTTAGTTTAAGGTTTGAAGCTGGGCATATTCTATTGAACCTAGAATCCTGTGAAAATGTTCACTTTGTTTGTTAAAAACTTTTAGGGGGGGGGGGAAACAGAATTGTAAGAAGCACGATTTTTGGCTCTTTATAAAGAGATAGAAAAGTAGACAAAATAGAATGATAAATATTGATGGAGATGAATTTGGAAAGCAAAGTTTAACACAAGACTCTGTTGAAAGCTCTTGACTTGTCATGCACGACAAAGAGGCTCCAGAGTAGGAGCCTCAGTCGGAGAAGCGGGGCAGCAATGCTTAAGGTGGAGCAGGAGCCGAAGCAGCGGAACCGCATGACTCTGCGTGGACAAATGACATGGTAGCTGAGTTGGAGCAAAAAATGCATATTTATAAAATGAATTGGCCATCCATCTATATATATATATATATATATATATATATATATATATATATATATATATATATATATATATATATATATATATATATATATATATATATATATATATATATATATATATATATAGATAGATAGATAGATAGATAGATAGATAGATAGATAGATAGATAGATAGATAGATAGATAGATAGATAGATAGATAGATAGATAGATAGATAGATAGATAGATAGATATTAGAGTTGGCATTAAAAACCAAACAAAAGAAAAGTAAAACTCCTCTGCAAGTGTTTTTGTTTTTGTTTTTTAGGTGTTATTATAAACAATTTGAGAGATTTTAAAAAATTATTGACATCTAACAATAACGACTATATTAAATTTTTAGTAATGAGCGTAGTTGCATTTTATTCAAGATTTACGCTGATATACATTTTAAATATTTGAAATAAATTAGAATGAAAAAAAAAAGAATTTTTAAATTTTGCTACAAATGAATGCATCTTTAAATATTAATGACTAGAAGATAATAACCCTATATTACTTTATTAAAATTACTAAATAAAGAAACTTAAGTAAATAAAGTAAAATTTTCTTCTTTGGTTAATAATATGTGTCCATATATTTTATATTTTCATTACATTATATAGTATGCAATGAACTACAAAACTAATTTGTAACATTGGACTGAAGTCCTACAGTGAATGCATCACATTTTCCCATTTTATTTCACATCATTAGTAACTCTAGCTGTCTTAGATATCTATATACCCTTACAGGTTTTTGAACTTTTTCTGACACAAGTCTATTTCAAACTTATGACTAAATAAGACCAAAAGTAGAGAAATTCTTTCAATTGATCAAGAATGGACAGAGCATTAATGCAAGGACTCCAAAAACTGGCAAAATCCATCTGGTAACTTTGTCAGTACATATTTTTTTTCAAATTAATATCCATATTAGTCAACCATTTATCTTGACTTAACTTAAATCATGATATATATATTATATATATATATATATATATATATATATATTTATATATATATATATATATATATATATATATATATATATATATATATATATATATATATATATATATATGATATATATACTTATATTATACCTACTAATTATATACTCTTACTATATATATATATATATTATAACTATATTATATATATATATTATATATACTATATATATTATATTATCATATATATATATTATTTATATACATATAATTATATATATATATATATAAATATATATTATATATATATATATCATTATATACTATATATATATATATATATAATATTATATATATATATATAATATATATATATATATTATATTATATATACTTATCATATCATATATATTACCTACTATATATAATATTATCAGTGATTCTTTCAAAATATGGTGCCTAGAAGAAACAGTTTTGTCTTTTTAATCTTCTACAGTCATTAGTCCACCAAGCGTGTTCAGGATAATTTTCTGAACAAATTACTGTTTCCACCAGTTTAAACTTTAAGACTGTTAATCTGATTGCCAGGATGAAGTTTAAAATACTGCCTGTTACATGTTTGCCAGCTACCTGTCATCATCATATTCTAGGCTATAAAACCAATTACGTATTTCAAATTGCAAACCCACCTGGGTTATCTCTCTCTTTT
>JABUQX010092085.1:0-26620 GCA_015478945.1 Trachelipus rathkii | reverse complement strand
CAATTTCAAAAAGCAGAAAAGCGAATTTATTAATAGTTTTAGGTGTCTTAAATTGACGTTTTTTTAATGAAATTTCAATATTTGTTTTTATATATCATTAGTTGTGAAAACCTGTTTTAATAAAAAATTTTAACTTCTAAAATTACGCTTTTTCTTAAATTTTCACATTACAAATTTAGAACTCTTAAAAGTACGATTTTTCCTAAATTTCAACATTTGAAATTATTTGGTAAATCTTAAAATTGAGTTTTTAACGGTATTTTCAGCATTTGAAAAATATTGTGTTTCATTGAAATGCTATTTCAAAAAGCAGAAAAGTGAATTTATTAATAGTTTTAGGTGTCTTAAATTGACGTTTTTTAATGAAATTTCAATATTGGTTTTTATATACCAAATATTTCATTAGTTGTGAAAACCTGTTTTAATAAAAAATTTTAACTTCTAAAATTACGCTTTTTCTTAAATTTCACATTACAAATTACAACCTTAAAAGTTCCATTTTTCCTAAAATTCATTTCTGAACTTAATTGGTAAATCTTAAAATTGAGTTTTTAACGGAGGTATTTTCAGCATTTTGAAAAAATAATGTGTTTCATTTAAATGCAATTTCAAAAAGCAGAAGAGAATTTATTAATTGTTTTAGGTGTCTTAAATTGACGTTTTTTAATGAAATTTCAATATTTGTTTTTATATACCAAATATTTCATTAGTTGTGAAAACCTGTTTTAATAAAAAATTTTAACTTCTTAAATTACGCTTTTTCTTAAATTTTCACATTACAAATTTAGAACTCTTAAAAGTACGATTTTTCCTAAATTTCAACATTTGAAATTATTTGGTAAATCTTAAAATTGAGTTTTTAACGGTATTTTCAGCATTTGAAAAAATAATGTGTTTCATTGAAATGCAATTTCAAAAAGCAGAAAAGTGAATTTATTAATAGTTTTAGGTGTCTTAAATTAACGTTTTTTAATGAAATTTCAATATTTGTTTTTATATACCAAATATTTCATTAGTTGTGAAAACCTGTTTAATAAAAAATTTTAACTTTTAAAATTACGCTTTTTCTTAAATTTGAATACAAATTAGAACCCTTAAAAGTGCGATTTTTCCTAAATTTTCAACATCTGAAATTACTTGGTTTAATCTTAAAAATGAGTTTTTAACGGTATTTTCAGCATTTGAAAAAATAATGTGTTTCATTGAAATGCAATTTCAAAAAGCAGAAAAGAGAATTTATTAATTGTTTTAGGTTTTATTAATAGTTTTAGGTCTTAAATTGACGTTTTTTAATGAAATTTCAATATCTGTTTTTATATACCAAATATTTCATTAGTTGTGAAAACCTGTTTTAATAAAAAATTTTAACTTCTAAAATTACGCTTTTTCTTAAACTTTCACATTACGAATTTAGAACTCTTAAAAGTACGATTTTTCCTAAATTTCAACATTTGAAATTATTTGGTAAATCTTAAAATTGAGTTTTTAACGGTATTTTCAGCATTTGAAAAAATAATGTGTTTCATTGAAATGCAATTTCAAAAAGCTGAAAAGTGAATTTATTATAGTTTTAGATGTCTTAAATTTACGTTTTTAATGAAATTTCAATATTTGTTTTTATATACCAAATATTTCATTAGTTGTGAAAACCTGTTTTAATAAAAAATTTTTAACTTCTAAAATTACGCTTTTTCTTTAAATTTTTCAAAATACAAAATTTAAAACTTCTTAAAAGTACGATTTTCCTAAATTTCAAACATTTGAAATGTATTTGGTAATTCTTAAAATTTTAACGGGGGCATTTTCAGCATTTGAAAAAATAATGTGTTGCCATTGAAATGCAATTTCAAAAAGCAGAAAGAGGAATTTATTAATAGTTTTTTTGGTGTCGTAAATTGAAACGACGACACAAACTTATTCCGGGCAGCCCAATGTGAAAACCGCTATGGAATAACGAACCACCTAACGAAGGGCCGTCCCGGCGCTTTTTTAACTGAAAATTTCAATATTTGTATCTTTTCATACCAAATATTCATCTAGTTGTGAAACCTGTTTTAATAAAGAAATGGCTTTAACTTCTAAACATTACGCCTTTTCTTACAATTTCACATTAAACAAATTTAACGAACTCTTAAAAGTACGATTTTCCAAAATTTCAACATTTGAAAATTATTTGGTAATTCTTAAAATTGAGTTTTCTACGAGATTTTCACCATTTTAAAATACCTAATAGTTTTCACTTTGAAATGCAATTTCAAAAAGAGAAAAGAGAGAATTTATTAATTGTTTCTTAGGTAGTCTTAAATTGAATTTTTTTTTGAAATTCAATATCTGTTTTTATATACCAAGGTATTTATATACCAAGGTGTCTTAAATTAGTTGTGAAAACCTGTTTTAATAAAAAAATTTAACTTCTAAAATTACGCTTTTTCTTAAATTTTCACATTACAAATTTAGAACTCTTAAAAGTACGATTTTTCCTAAATTTCAACATTTGAAATTATTTGTTAAATCTTAAAATTCAGTTTTTAACGGTATTTTCAGCATTTGAAAAAATAATGTGTTTCATTGAAATGCAATTTCAAAAAGCAGAAAAGTGAATTTATTAATAGTTTTAGATGTCTTAAATTGACGTTTTTTAATGAAATTTCTAAATATTGTGTTTTTATCATACCAAGATATTTCATTAGTGGTGAAAACCTGTTTTAATAAAAAATTATAACTTCTAAAATTACGCTTTTTCTTAAATTTTCACATTACAAATTTAGAACTCTTAAAAGTACGATTTTTCCTAAATTTCAACATTTGAAATTATTAGGTAAATCTTAAAATTGAGTTTTTAACGGTATTTTCAGCATTTGAAAAAATAAGTGTTTCATTGAAATGCTATTTCAAAAAGCAGAAAAGTGAATTTTATTTTTCCTAAATTTATCTACATTTGAAATTATTAATGAAATTTTAATGTTTTTTTTTTTTACCAAATATTTCATTAGTTGTGAAACCTGTTTTAATAAAAAATTTTAACTTCTAAAATTACGCTTTTTCTTAAATTTTCACATTACAAATTTAGAACTCTTAAAAGTACGATTTTTCCTAAATTTCAACATTTGAAATTATTTGGTAAATCTTAAAATTGAGTTTTTAACGGTATTTTCAGCATTTGAAAAAATAATGTGTTTCATTGAAATGCAATTTCAAAAAGCAGAAAAGAGAATTTATTAATTGTTTTACGTGTCTTAATTTGACGTTTTTTAATGAAATTTCAATATTTGTTTTTATATACCAAATATTTCATTAGTTGTGAAAACCTGTTTTAATAAAAAATTTTAACTTCTAAAATTACGCTTTTTCTTAAATTTTCACATTACAAATTTAGAACTCTTAAAAGTGCGTTTTTTCCTAAATTTCAACATTTGAGTTTTTAACAGTATTTTTAGCATTTGAAAAAATAATGTGTTTCATTGAAATGCAATTTCAAAAAGCAGAAGAGAATTTATTAATAGTCTTAGGTGTCTTAAATTGACGTTTTTTAATGAAATTTCAATATTTGTTTTTATATACCAAATATTTCATTAGTTGTGAAAACCTGTTTTAATAAAAAATTTTAACTTCTAAAATTACGCTTTTTCTTAAATTTTCACATTACGAATTTAGAACTCTTAAAAGTACGCGTCTGGTGCAGATTTTGTTTCCAATGCAGATCATTTGAAAATTATTTGCGAAGCATTGGAACGTGATTATGAACCGGGGTTGCATCATGTGAATTTGTGACCATGATGTGTTTCATTGAAATGCAATTTCAAAAAAGCTGAAAGTGAATTTATTAATAGTTTTAGGTGTCTTAAATTGACGTTTTTTAATGAAATTTCAATATTTGTTTTTATATACCAAATATTTCATTAGTTGTGAAAACCTGTTTTAATAAAAAAATTTTAACTTCTAAAATTACGCTTTTGCTTAAATTTTCACATTACAAATTTAGAACTCTTAAAAGTACGATTTTTCCTAAATTTCAACATTTGAATTTTTAACGGTATTTTCAGCATTTGAAAAAATAATGTGTTTCATTGAAATGCAATTTCAAAAAGCAGAAAAGCGAATTTATTAATAGTTTTTGGTGTCTTAAATTGACGTTTTTTAATGAAATTTCAATATTTGTTTTTATATACCAAATATTTCATTAGTTGTGAAAACCTGTTTTAATAAAAAATTAACTTCTAAAATTACGCTTTTTCTTAAATTTTCACATTACAAATTTAGAACTCTTAAAAGTACGATTTTTCCTAAATTTCAACATTTGAAATTATTTGGTAAATTCTTAAAATTGAGTTTTTAACGGTATTTTCAGCATTTGAAAAAATAATATGTTTCATTGAAATGCAATTTCAAAAAGCAGAAAAGAGAATTTATTAATTGTTTTAGGTGTCTTAAATTGACGTTTTTAATGAAATTTCAATATCTGTTTTTATATACCAAATATTTCATTAGTTGTGAAAACCTGTTTTAATAAAAAAATTTAACTTCTAAAATTACGCTTTTTCTTAAATTTTCACATTAGAAATTTAGAACTCTTAAAAGTACGATTTTTCCTAAATTCAACATTTCAAATTTAGAACTCTTAAAATTGAGTTTTTAACGGTATTTCCAGCATTTGAAAAAATAATGTGTTTCATTGAAATGCAATTTCAAAAAGCAGAAAAGCGAATTTATTAATAGTTTTAGGTGTCTTAAATTGACGTTTTTAATGAAATTTCAATATTTGTTTTTATATACCAAATATTTCATTAGTTGTGAAAACCTGTTTAATAAAAATTTTAACCTTCCTAAATTACGCTTTTCTTAAATTTTCACATTACAAAAAACTTCTTAAAAGTACGATTTTTAAAAATTCAACTTTTGAAATTATTTGTTAAATCTTAAAATGAAAACTTGTATTTCAGCATTAAAAAATAATGTGTTTCATTGAAATGCAAGTTTCAAAAAGGGCTGAAAGTTAGAATTTATTAATTAGTTTAGAGTCCCTTAAAATACGTGTGTTTAACGTGATTCAATATTTTCGTTTTTAAAAACCAAATATTTCATTAGTTTTGAAAACCTGTTTTAATAAAAAATTTTAACTTCTAAAATTAGGCTTTTTCTTCAATTTAAACATTACAAATTTAGAACTCTTAAAAGTACGATTTTTCCAAAATTTCAACATTTGAAATTATTTGGTAAATCTTAAAATTGAGTTTTTAACGGTATTTTCAGCATTTGAAAAAAAGAATGTGTTGCATTGAAATGCAATTTCAAAAAGCAGAAAAGAGAATTTATTAATTGTTTTAGGTGTCTTAAATTGACGTTTTTTATTGAAATTTCAATATTTGTGTTTATATACCAAATATTTCATTAGTTGTGAAAACCTGTTTTAATAAAAAATTTTAACTTCTAAAATTACGTTTTTCTTAAATTTTCACATTACAAATTTAGAACTCTTAAAAGTACGATTTTTCCTAAATTTCAACATTTGAAATTATTTGGTAAATCTTAAAATTGAGTTTTTAACGGTATTTTCAGCATTTGAAAAAATAATGTGTTTCATTGAAATGCTATTTCAAAAAGCAGAAAAGTGAATTTATTAATAGTTTAAGGTGTCTTAACCCTTTCGTGCCCAAAACAAGTTAAAATTGAAATAACTATTTAATATCGTGTAAACATTTTATTTATGACATATAAAGTCCAAATATATGCTTTTTGAAAAAAAAAATTTCTTAGCATAGAAAATATTTAATAGGGAAAATTAAATAAAACCTATGGAAAAAAATACCAAAAACTGCTCATCAGACGAAAAAATGACACACATCCGTCTTTCATCAAGGCCAGAAGCCTATTGACAGCTTTGTTTTTACATTTAAGAGTATATTCGCGTTTGTCTGATTTTTCTCGAGTCATTTCATGCAAAAATGGTCCTTATGCTCCAGGGAATAAGGTCGAAAATTCTAAATCAAGTTATGTAGATTTAAATCCACGTGGGGAGCGAAAGGGTTAAATTGACGTTTTTTAATGAAATTTTAATATTTGTTTTTATATACCAAATATTTCATTAGTTGTGAAAACCTGTTTTAATAAAAATTTTAACTTCTAAAATTACGCTTTTTCTTAAATTTTCACATTACAAATTTAGAACTCTTAAAAGTACGGATTTTCCTAAATCAACATTTGAATGCGTCCATTATTTGGTAAATCTTAAAATTGAGTTTTTAACGGTATTTTCAGCATTTGAAAAAATAATGTGTTTCATTGAAATGCAATTTCAAAAAGCAGAAAAGAGAGTTTATTAATTGTTTTAGGTGTCTTAAATTGACGTTTTTTAATGAAATTTCAATATTTGTTTTTATATACCAAATATTTCATTAGTTGTGAAAACCTGTTTTAATAAAAAAATTTAACTTCTAAAATTACGCTTTTTCTTAAATTTTCACATTACAAATTTAGAACTCTTAAAAGTACGATTTTTCCTAAATTTCAACATTTGAAATTATTTGGTAAATCTTAAAATTGAGTTTTTAACGGTATTTTCAGCATTTGAAAAAATAATGTGTTTAATTGAAATGCAATTTCAAAAACCAGAAAAGTGAATTTATTAATAGTTTTAGATGTCTTAAATTGCCTTTTTTTAATGAAATTTCAATATTTGTTTTTATATACCAAATATTTCATTAGTTGTGAAAACCTGTTTTAATAAAAAATTTAACTTCTAAAATACGCTTTTTCCTAAATTTTCACATTACAAATTTAGAACTCTTAAAAGTACGATTTTTCCTAAATTTCAACATTTGAAATTATTTGTTAAATCTTAAAATTGAGTTTTTAACGGTATTTTCAGCATTTGAAAAAATAATGTGTTTCATTGAAATGCAATTTCAAAAAGCAGAAAAGTGAATTTATTAATAGTTTTAGGTGTCATAAATTGACGTTTTTTAATGAAATTTCAATATTTGTTTTTATATACCAAATATTTCATTAGTTGTGAAAACCTGTTTTAATAAAAAAATTTAACTTCTAAAATTACGCTTTTTCTTAAATTTTCACATTACAAATTTAGAACTCTTAAAAGTACGATTTTTCCAAAATTTCAACATTTGAAATTATTTGTTAAATCTTAAAATTGAGTTTTTAACGGTATTTTCAGCATTTGAAAAAATAATGTGTTTCATTGAAATGCTATTTCAAAAAGCAGAAAAGAGTGAATTATTATAGTTTTAGGTGTCTTAAATTGACGTTTTTTAATGAAATTTCAATATTTGTTTTTATATACCAAATATTTCATTAGTTGTGAAAACCTGTTTTAATAAAAAATTTTAACTTCTAAAATTACGCTTTTTCTTAAATTTTCACATTACAAATTTAGAACTCTTAAAAGTACGATTTTTCCTAAATTTCAACATTTGAAATTATTTGGTAAATCTTAAAATTGAGTTTTTAACGGTATTTTCAGCATTTGAAAAAATAATGTGTTTCATTGAAATGCAATTTTAAAAAGCAGAAAAGAGAATTTATTAATTGTTTTACGTGTCTTAAATTGACGTTTTTTAATGAAATTTCAATATTCGTTTTTATATACCAAATATTTCATTAGTTGTGAAAACCTGTTTTAATAAAAAATTTTAACTTCTAAAATTACGCTTTTTTTTTAAATTTTCACATTACAAATTTAGAACCCTTAAAAGTACGATTTCCTAAAATTTCAACATTCTGAAATTATTTGTTTAAATCTAAATTGAGTTTTTAACCGGTATCTTTCAGCATTTGAAAAAATAATGTGTTTCATTTGAAATGCAATTTTCAAAAAGCAGAAAAGCGAATTTATTAATAGTTTCAAGTGTCTTATTGACGTTTTTTAATGAAATTTCAATATTTGTTTTTATATACCAAATATTTCATTAGTTGTGAAAACCTGTTTTAATAAAAAATTTTAACTTCTAAAATTACGCTTTTTCTTAAATTTTCACATTACAAATTTAGAACTCTTAAAAGTACGATTTTTCCTAAATTTCAACATATGAAATTATTTGGTAAATCTTAAAATTGAGTTTTTAACGGTATTTTCAGCATTTGAAAAAATAATGTGTTTCATTGAAATGCAATTTCAAAAAGCAGAAAAGTGAATTTATTAATAGTTTTAGGTGTCTTAAATTGACGTTTTTTAATGAAATTTCAATATTTGTTTTTATATACCAAATAT
The DNA here is from genome assembly GCA_015478945.1 of Trachelipus rathkii. Taxonomy (NCBI): domain Eukaryota; kingdom Metazoa; phylum Arthropoda; class Malacostraca; order Isopoda; family Trachelipodidae; genus Trachelipus; species Trachelipus rathkii. The sequence goes on along the minus strand of JABUQX010092085.1, from coordinate 18,396 downwards.
TTCATTAGTTGTGAAAACCTGTTTTAAAAAAAAAATTAACTTCTAAAATTACGCTTTTGCCTAAATTTTCACATTACAAATTTAGAACTCTTAAAAGTACGATTTTTCCTAAATTTCAACATTTGAAATTATTTGTTAAATCTTAAAATTGAGTTTTTAACAGTATTTTCAGCATTTGAAAAAATAATGTGTTGCATTGAAATGCAATTTCAAAAAGCAGAAAAGTGAATTTATAATTAGTTCTAGTGTCTTAAATTGACGTTTTTTAATGAAATTTCAATATTTGTTTTTATATACCAAATATTTCATTAGTTTTGAAAACCTGTTTTAATAAAAAAATTTAACATCTAAAATTACGCTTTTTCTTAAATTTTCACATTACAAATTTAGAACTCGTAAAAGTACGATTTTCCTAAATTTCAACATTTGAAATTATTTGGTAAATCTTAAAATTGAGTTTTTAACGGTATTTTCAGCATTTGAAAAAATAATGTGTTTCATTGAAATGCAATTTCAAAAAGCAGAAAAGAGAATTTATTAATTGTTTTAGGTGTCTTAAATTGACGTTTTTTAATGAAATTTCAATATTTGTTTTTATATACCAAATATTTCATTAGTTTTAAAACCTGTTTTAATAAAAAAAATTTAACTTCTAAAATTACGCTTTTTCTTAAATTTTCACATTACAAATTTAGAACTCTTAAAAGTACGATTTTTCCTAAATTTCAACATTTGAAATTATTTGGTAAATCTTAAAATTGAGTTTTTAACGGTATTTTCAGGATTTGAAAAAATAATGTGTTTCATTGAAATGCAATTTCAAAAAGCAGAAAAGTGAATTTATTAATAGTTTTAGGTGTCTTAAATTACGTTTTTTAATGAAATTTCAATATTTGTTTTTATATACCAAATATTTCATTAGTTGTGAAAACCTGTTTTAATAAAAAATTTTAACTTCTAAAATTACGCTTTTTCTTAAATTTTCACATTACAAATTTAGAACTCTTAAAAGTGCGTTTTTTCCTAAATTTCAACATTTGAAATTATTTGGTAAATCTTAAAATTGAGTTTTTAACGGTATTTTCAGCATTTGAAAAAATAATGTGTTTCATTGAAATGCAATTTCAAAAAGCAGAAAAGAGAATTTATTAATTGTTTTAGGTGTCTTAAATTGACGTTTTTTAATGAAATTTCAATATTCGTTTTTATATACCAAATATTTCATTAGTTGTGAAAACCTGTTTTAATAAAAAAATTTAACTTCTAAAATTACGCTTTTTCTTAAATTTTCACATTACAAATTTAGAACTCTTAAAAGTACGATTTTTCCTAAATTTCAACATTTGAAATTATTTGGTAATTCTTAAAAATTTAACGGTATTTTCAGCATTTGAAAAAATAATGTGTTGCATTGAAATGCAATTTCAAAAAGCAGAAAAGAGAATTTATTAATAGTTTTTGGTGTCTTAAATTGACGTTTTTTAATGAAATTTCAATATTTGTTTTTATATACCAAATATTTCATTAGTTGTGAAAACCTGTTTTTATAAAAGTACGATTTTTCCTAAATTTCAACATTTGAAATTATTTGGTAAATCTTAAAAGTACGATTTTTCCTAAATTTCAACATTTGAAATTATTTGGTAATTCTTAAAATTGAGTTTTTAACGGTATTTTCAGCATTTGAAAAAATAATATGTTTCATTGAAATGCAATTTCAAAAAGCAGAAAAGAGAATTTATTAATTGTTTTAGGTGTCTTAAATTGACGTTTTTTAATGAAATTTCAATATCTGTTTTTATATACCAAATATTTCATTAGTTGTGAAAACCTGTTTTAATAAAAAAATTTAACTTCTAAAATTACGCTTTTTCTTAAATTTTCACATTACAAATTTAGAACTCTTAAAAGTACGATTTTTCCTAAATTTCAACATTTGAAATTATTTGGTAAATCTTAAAATTGAGTTTTTAACGGTATTTTCAGCATTTGAAAAAATAATGTGTTTCATTAAATGCAATTTCAAAAAGCAGAAAAGCGAATTTATTAATAGTTTTAGGTGTCTTAAATTGACGTTTTGTAATGAAATTTCAATATTTGTTTTTATATACCAAATATTTCATTAGTTGTGAAAACCTGTTTTAATAAAAAATTTTAACTTCTAAAATTACGCTTTTTCTTAAATTTTCACATTACAAATTTAGAACTCTTAAAAGTACGATTTTTCCTAAATTTCAACATTTGAAATTATTTGGTAAATCTTAAAATTGAGTTTTTAACGGTATTTTCAGCATTTGAAAAAATAATGTGTTTCATTGAAATGCAATTTCAAAAAGCAGAAAAGTGAATTTATTAATTAATAGTTTTAGGGTCTTAAATTGACGTTTTTTAATGAAATTTCATATTGTTTTATAACCAAATATTCTTAGTTGGGAAAACCTGGTTTTAATTAAAAAAAATTTAACTTCTAAAATTACGCTTTTTCTTAAATTTTCACATTACAAATTTAGAACTCTTAAAAGTACGATTTTTCCTAAATTTCAACATTTGAAATTATTTGGGAAATCTTAAAATTGAGTTTTTAACGGTATTTTCAGCATTTGAAAAAATAATGTGTTTCATTGAAATGCAATTTCAAAAAGCAGAAATAGTTTTAGGTGTCTTAAATTGACGTTTTTTAATGAAATTTCAATATTTGTTTTTATATACCAAATATTTCATTAGTTGTGAAAACCTGTTTTAATAAAAAAATTTAACTTCTAAAATTACGCTTTTTCTTAAATTTTCACATTACAAATTTTAGAACTCTTTAAAGTTCTAAATTTTTCCTAAATTTTTCAACATACGAAATTATTTGGTAAATCTTAAAATTGAGTTTTTAACGGTATTTTCAGCATTTGAAAAAATAATGTGTTTCATTGAAATGCAATTTCAAAAAGCAGAAAAGAGAATTATTAATTGTTTTAGGTGTCTTAAATTGACGTTTTTTAATGAAATTTCAATATTTGTTTTTATATACCAAATATTTCATTAGTTGTGAAAACCTGTTTTAATAAAAAATTTAACTTCTAAAATTACGCTTTTTCTTAAATTTTCACATTACAAATTTAGAACTCTTAAAAGTACGATTTTTCCTAAATTTCAACATTTGAAATTATTTGGTTAATTCTTAAAATTGAGTTTTTTCACGATATTCAGCATTTGAAAAAATAATGTGTTGCATTGAAATGCAATTTCAAAAAGCAGAAAAGCGAATTTATTAATAGTTTTAGGTGTCTTAAATTGACGTTTTTTAATGAAATTTCAATATTTGTTTTTACATACCAAATATTTCATTAGTTGTGAAAACCTGTTTTAAAAAAAATTTAACTTCTAAAATTACGCTTTTTCTTAAATTTCAATATTTGTATTTTATATTCCAAAAGTACGATTTTTCCTAAATTTCAACATTTGAAATTATTTGGTAAATCTTAAAATTGAGTTTTTAACGGTATTTTCAGCATTTGAAAAAATAATGTGTTTCATTGAAATGCAAATTTAAGAAGCAGGAAAAGTAGAATTTATAAAATGTTTTACGTGTCTAAATGACGTTTTAATGAAATTTCAATATTCGTTTTTATATACCAAAATATTTTCAATTGGTTGTGAAACCTGTTTTAATAAAAAATTTTAACTTCTAAAATTACGCTTTTTCTTAAATTTTCACATTACAAATTTAGAACTCTTAAAAGTACGATTTTTCCTAAATTTCAACATTTGAAATCATTTGGTAAATCTTAAAATTGAGTTTTTAACGGTATTTTCAGCATTTGAAAAAATAATGTGTTTCATTGAAATGCAATTTCAAAAAGCAGAAAAGCGAATTTAATAATAGTTTAGGTGTCTTAATTGACGTTTTTTAATGAAATTTCAATATTTGTTTTTATATACCAAATATTTCATTTGTTGTGAAAACCTGTTTTAATAAAAAATTTTAACTTCTAAAATTACGCTTTTTCTTAAATTTTCACATTACGAATTTAGAACTCTTAAAAAGTACGAATTTTTTTTTAATTTCCAACATATGGAAATTATTTGGTAAATCTTAAAATTGAGTTTTTAACGGTATTTTCAGCATTTGAAAAAAATAATGTGTTTCATTGAAATGCAATTTCAAAAAGCTGAAAAGTGAATTTATTAATAGTTTTAGGTGTCTTAAATTGACGTTTTTTAAAGAAATTTCAATATTTGTTTTTATATACCAAATATTTCATTAGTTGTGAAAACCTGTTTTAATAAAAAATTTAACTTCTAAAATTACGCTTTTTCTTAAATTTTCACATTACAAATTTAGAACTCTTAAAAACAACCTTTTTTTTCAATTTCAACATGTGAAATTGGTTTGGGTAAATCAAAAAATTGAGTTTTTAACGGTATTTTCAAGATTTTGAAAAAATAATGTGTTTTCATTGAAATGCTATTTCAAAAAGTAGAATATAAATATATAAATAGTTTTAGGTGTCTTTACACTTTTAATGAAATTTCAATATTTGTTTTTATATACCAAATATTTCATTAGTTGTGAAAACCTGTTTTAATAAAAAATAATAACTTCTAAAATTACGCTTTTTCTTAAATTTTCACATTTGAAATTATTTGGTAAATCTTAAAATTGAGTTTTTTCCTAAATCATCAACTCTCTAATTATTATAGGTAATCTTCCTTTACTTAAAATGAGTTTAAACGGCATTTTCAGCATTTGTAAAAAAAATAATGTGTTTCATTGAAATTCAATTTTAAAAAGCAGAAAAGAGACATTATTATTTGTTTTAGGTGTCTTAAATTGACGTTTTTTAATGAAATTTCAATATATGGTTTATATACCAAATATTTCATTAGTTGTTGAAAACCTGTTTTAATAAAAAATTTATCTAAAATTCGTTTTTTCTTAAATTCTTCACATTAAGAATTTTAAACTCTTAAAAAGTACCCGATTTATTCCTAAATTTCAACGATTTGGTTATGTGTTAAATCTTAAAATTGAGTTTAAACGGTATTTTCAGGCATTTTGAAAAAATAATCGTGTTTCATCGAAAGCAATTTTCCAAAAAGCCAGAAAAGCGATTATTAAATAGTTTTAGGGGTCTTAAATTGACGTTTTTAATGAAATTTCAATATTTGTTTTTATATACCAAATATTTCATTAGTTGTGAAAACCTGTTTTAGTAAAAAATTTTAACTTCTAAAATTACGCTTTTTCTTAAATTTTCACATTACAAATTTAGAATTCTTAAAAGTACGATTTTTCCTAAATTTCAACATTTGAAATTATTTTGGTAAATCTTAAAAATTGAGTTTTTAACGGTATTTTCAGCATTGAAAAAATTAATCGATAGTCTTCATTGAAATGCTATTTCAAAAAGCAGGAAAAGGTGAATTTACTAATAGTTTAAGGTGTGCTTAAATTAACGTTTTTTAATAATTTTAAATATTTTTATTGATAGCAAATATTTCATTAGTTGCGAAGAAAACCTGTTTAATTGAAAAAATTTAATTTCTAAAATAACGCTTTATTTTCTTAAATTTTCACATACAAATGGTTTAGAACTCCAAAATTACGATTTTTTCTCTAAATTTCAAATTTTGAAATTTTTTTGAAATTTTTTAAATTGGGTTTTTAACTTTTTTATTTTCAGCATTTTAAAAAAATAATGTGTTTCAATGAAATGCACATTCAAAAAGCTGAAAACGTATTTTAATACGATTTTAGGTGTGTCTTAAATTGACGTTTTTAATGAATTTCCAATATTTGTTTTCAATATATCCAAATATTTCTATAGTTGTGAAAACCTGTTTTAATTAATAAAAACTTTACAACCTTCTAAAATTACGGCCTTTTCCTTAAAATTTCTCACCGATTACAGAATCTTAGAACTCTTAAAAGTTGCGTTTTATTCCTAAATTTTCAACATGCCTGAAATTTACTTTGTATAAATCTTAAAAATTAGTTATGTAACCGGGATATTTCAAGGCCAAAATTTTTGAAAAAAATATGTGGTGCCAATGCGCGCGGCCAATATCGCGGAAAACTTCGACCTAGCGATACCGTACGGCTGACATTGAACGGCAAGCCGTCGGGTTTCTCGATTAATCGACCCTCCTTGAAGTGCACTTACCCCCTTACTCTTGGTGATGGTCTCGCCTTAAGGGCAACTTCGGTTGCTTTATAAGTGTTCTTGAATCCAACTTTATTTGGGTTTGGAGAATGGCTCAGTTGTATAGCACCGGGCATATTGTACTCACGCGCAAAAACATAGCCGATGGTTCAATCCAGAGAAGGCAGTTTCATTCTTTACCTTCTCATTATATGTTCTTCCTTTAACATCTTATATAATTGCGATTATTATGCAATATTTTAACATCTATATATATATATATAATATATATAATTATATACTAATATATATATAATATAATTATTATATATATTTATATACATATTATAATATATGATATATACTATATATATATATTATATATAACTCTATAGTATATATATATACTATATATATATATATTCGTATAAATCATTCTTACAACCTCAGGATTTGCCCTTTTTTTCTTCAACCCCCCCTAGTGTTTTGCTTTACACATACATCAATTTACAGGTTATAGCTGAATATCTGCAGTAACTCAGGCCTCCAACTCCTTCAGTTAATTTTTTAAATTAATTGAATACTTCTATCCTGTAGTTCAAATTTTATTAAAGACATTTTTTTTACACTTTAATCTGTCTAACGTGAGAAATCAGCAGTAGTTTATACGCTAAGCTTACCACCTTAGAATGACTACAACTTGACACTAAGGAACGGGCTTCTACTGTGACTCCGAAAGATGGGCAAATGCCTTGGTATCGTCGCATGGGATTGAGCAGGTTCATTCTTTTCTAAAGTTTATCCTCCTCTAATTTATGGTTCGAGTTAAATTGTGATATCATAGCCATGTAACCCGAGCATTCTATAGGCTTGATATTAATTTATAGCATATGTAATCGAGTTTATTGACATTCTGCTTAAGAAGGATACACACGTTGTTCAAGGAGTTATGATTCGGAGCTGGGCCGGCCACTTTTTCTTTTTTTATTAGTAATATAGAAAATAAAAATGACAGCAAGAAGCCACAGTGTTCAAGTCAAGCCACAGAACAAGTCACAAACAGCATGCTCATGCAAATCCACAAGGCACCCTATGGGCTTCCGCAATCCACTTTCTATTTTAAACAGAGTACACAAAGGTCTAAAACATGATCATGCAAATCCACAAAGCACCCTATGGCTTCGTTCAATAAACTTATTTATACACCAAAAAAAAAAAAAATAATAATAAATAAACAACTAAAAATTATTTCTAAAGTATATACATGCTAACCACACTGCAGCTTTAATAACTTTATAGCGACATGCAATTGAATCTTAATAACTACAGTAACTAAGAACAAAGGCCAAAATTTTTTTGGGCCCTTGGCCCCCCCCAAAAAAATTTATACTAGAGGGACAAAAACCGAAACCAATCCATAATACCTTATCCAGTCCCTTCTTAGATGTTGCCAATCAAGTTGCCACATCAACAACCTCCTATGGCAAACCATTCCAAATTGACAACCCTATTTACTGAATGAATGCTATTCTTATATCAAGATGGCATTCTTTCTTCTTAATTTTTTATTATGCTCCCTGGTCACCTGTCCGTGCTCTACTATGAAGAATTTATTGGTCTCCGTATTATCAATAAATGTAAATATTTTGTAGACTTGTATCATGTCCCCTCTGAGAAATCGCCTTTCTACAGAAAACATTCCTAACTCCTTCAGCCTCTACTCAATAGCTCTTACCCTCAAAACCCAGAAATCATCCTTGTTGCTCTACGCTGCACTCTCTCTAGCATATCTAAATCTTTCTTTAAATAAAAGGGCCCAAACTTGTACACAATACTCTATTACTGGCCTAGCATAGCTATTACACAGTTTACTTATAACTTCCTTGTTCTTGTTAAAAAAACATTGCCGATTTATTATGCACAGCATCGTTATTAGCTATTCCTTGCCTTCCAAACATCTGATTAGCCTTATCAAATTACTGCTTAGAATCCACCCAAATCTTTTTTCTTGCGTCCACAGACTTTCAAGCCAATCCCAGTCATTATTTTCGTAGTTAAAAACTTTTATTGAGTAACCTAGTGAAGAACCTTACACCTATTTATTATAAAATTCATTCCCACCGTTATCTGTCCACCAAGAAGTTTATCAAGATCATATAATCTTGAATCTTTATACATCTTCCATTATTTCCTAACTGAGGTGCCCACTTTGGTATCATCTGCAAACTTTAAGAAACCTTGCATTTTAAGTCCCTGGTCTAAATCATTTATATATATGAGGAACAATAGTGGCCCCAGCACTGAACCCTGTGGGACACCACTCTTCACTATTTCCCATGAATGATTTATTCCCATTTAGTTGTACACACTGTTTTCTATTCCCACAACCACTCTTTAATCTAACCATTACCAACTCCACCTGATACCACATTGGCAAAAACTTCTTTCATCAGCCTATGTAAAAAGGAACCTTTATCAAAAAGCTTTTCTTATAGTTTAAATAATATAATATCAACTGGATCCCCTCGGTCAATGCAGTCAGTAATGTATTCCATAAATTCTAAAAGGTTTGTCTGACATGACCTACCCTTTCTGAAAACGTGCTGGGAGTCATACAATACCTTGTATGACTCCCAGCACGTGGGAAATATAATAACGTGGGAAAATAATAGAGACGGTAGAAGCCATGGGCCTAACAAATGTCAATGTCAATATCATAGGCACCAATTGCAACTATTACTGCCATATATTACAAACATTTTTCATGCAGTAATAACACTGTACGATAACTGTAATTTTGTAAATCACAAGAATGAAGCTAAAATTGTTGTAACTGTACACGAGACTATTTTTTCTTGAGAAAAAGGTGCAATATATATATATATAAATATATATATATATATTATATATATATATATATATATAATATTATATATATTATAATATATATATAATATATATATATATAATATATATAAAGTAATATATATATATTAGTTTATTCGGGTGTTTTAAATCATTTCGCATTACACTTGGCGTAAAATATTAAAAATAAATTATTTGCATAGTACGCGGACACTTGGAATGTGAATAGAAAATGTTCTGAATGGGACTTGTTTAGAAAATTTAGCAAGCTTTTGTGGGAATTTGATTGGAATGAGTTGACGAATGCCGTCTCAAGCGTGAGTGACAGTAATTTGAGTCACAATCGAAATCTAGTAATATTAATTATATTATGATAGGCTCGGATACTTGTGAATGATACTTCGCTCGCAATCAACTGTTGAAGCAATTCCGAAATAGCATCCTTCATCCAGTGTGGTTTGGGATTACTTATTTTTTCCATGACATCGCAACCGTCACACTTTGCCCAATACGTAATTATTCTCGGAAAGGAAGAATGACATCTGGGTTAAGAAACTATCTAAGCAGAAAACACAAAGAAAATGTAGAAAGGAAAATGAGTAAAAGAGTAAAGGATCTCCAGTTCCAAGTTTAAGAATGAAGTAGATTACTCTTGAAACTAATATAAAAATACAAATATATGAATGAATCTATTGAAAAAATCATAAATATGGATATTTTAATAGCTAAACATACATTATACATATATTACATTAAATTGCTATTTCGTCATGTTGAATTCTTGGCTTTGTAACGGCAACGAAAGAGTATCGGTCTCTTCAACACACAACTCAAAAAAATACTACGGAGATATTATTTGAAAGAAAATGTATGACAGCGTTAAAAGTCAACTTAAAACTAAAGTTTCAGAATTAAAAACCTCTATCAAACAATCATCCAATGTTAGCTTTCTCATCAGACGAATGGTCAGATATACTCAATCAGCAGTTTTTTTGTATTTCTCGAGTAGTCATTGCCGTGACAATTATTGAAAAAGCCAAAATTTTTGAATCGTTGCTTATGAACCTCTTCACTGCAACGATCGTACATTGAATCTTCAGTGGCCTTGATTTTGCATGGAATTGTTGACGCGAAATGGAACCTATTCCCAGAATTGATTGGACCACTGTATGTGCTGTCATGACAGAAGACTGGTGCCGCGCACTAGAAAGGAAAAATTGTTTTCTTTCTTGAGAAAAGAGGGAAGAGTTCAATATCGGTAGATTTTGGACCCATTTAAGCCCTAAAAATTCTTAATTTCAGACAATTGTGATGGGGAAAGAAAAAGCAAACCGCCGCTTTTTCTGACCTCCTAGAACGTCATTTTCGGGGTTGTTTTTTTGTTTTCTTGTAGTCATTAGTTTTCGCCTTTTCATTTTTTAAGAACCTAATTTTTTTTAAAAAAAATTTCGTATCAACTTCTACAATTTTTTTTCGAAATGACTTCAAACTTGAAATATGCAAATAGATGGGTCCATTACGCACAAAATGCACGAAGTAGTTTTTTGATTTTGGAAAATTGTGCTCAGCAATGTCGAATTTCAAAACCTACTTTTTTTTTTTAATTGCTGAGCACAATTTTCCAAATATCAAAAAACTACTTCGTGCATTTTGTGCGTAATGGACCCATCTATGCATATTAATAAAAACAAAAAAAATATCAAAAAAAAAAAAAAAAAAAAAAAAAATGTCATGAAAACCATTTTTAGAAAAAAATTGTAGAAGTTGATACGAAAAAATGTCAAAAAAGTAGGTTCTGAAAAAAGTGAAAATGCCGAAACAATGACTACAGACACAGAAAAACACCCGAAAATGACGTTCTAGAGGTCAGAAAAAGCTGTGGTTTGCTTTATTCCCCATCAAAATTGTCTGAAAGTTAAGAATTTTATGTCCATTTTTAGATAGGGGCTAAAATTGGGTCCCAAAATCTCCAATATTGGATCTTCCCCTTAATTAATTAAAAACACAAACTCCGTCAGCCACCAACATTAGAAATGTTGTGACATCTCAAACAACAGTCAGCAAAGTTCTCTCAAATTATAGGTCAATTGTTAGTTCACAACTTTAATCATTCGACTTAAGGCTCAGTAAGAACTGAAGAAAATACAGGCCAGAATTAAAGTTCACTAAATTTCAGTAATACATGACGTTACTCTGCAAATTATGTTAAGGCTGCAAGAACTTAATGAATCTCTTTGCCAGTACGGTAGCTCACGATGATTTAAAATTAATGTTTCCATCAAATGACAATTCAATTCTTTCTTTTCATATCCTTGTAATCGAATTAGATGCCGATATAATATTGATAATCAAGCAAAACACTTGTTCTCATCCTCTCCGAATAACTCGAAGAGAGTATTAATATCTCAGACAATGACAATCAAGGAATAAAAATGATGAGAGAGACGAATTGAGATCATTTCTCCTCTTAAAATTATGTTCGGTACAATTGTTATTGTAACATTAATGATGGAGAAAATTAACATCGTAACATGAACATATGTTGTTTACAATTACTGTTAATTCTGATAAGCCTTTGGACATGAATATCAGACGTGCTAACGGTGTTTGCACAAAACATAAATGATCCTACATCATTAGTTTTCTTGCTTCAAAAAAAAAAAAACTTTTGCAAACCTGCCTTTCCTACTCTTATTTGCTCTGATGAATCTGTAGCTAATACACCTACTGAAGGGGCATAATAGTATATATATATATATAATATTTAATCATATATATATATATATATATATATTATATATATATAATATATTAATTATAATTTAAACATTAGTTAGGCATCTTTATACGTTGATAAATTTTATTTATCAATATCTATTTATTTATATATATATATATATATATATATTATATATGAGATATATATATATATATGATTATATATTAATATATATATATATTAAAAAATATATGCAAAAAAAAATTTAAAATAGTATATAATATATATATAATATATACTATATATTATATATATATATATATATATATATATATATATATTATATATATATATATAGTATATATATATATATATATATATATATATATATATATACTATTATATTTTTCAATTTTTCTCTTTTCAATTTTATTTATTTTTTTCGAAATTTGTGGGAACTGTAGCGGTGCGGTCGGTGCGACCAAAAGCCCGCACACCACGCATCGTCACTTTACCGCAACGATAACGTTTTCAAATGCTCCACACCGCACCGCACTTTATTTTTTCTTCCGGCACCGCACCGCACCCGCACCAGCGTCGCCGATGAAAATTTTGCTGCGCACCGCCACCGTACCGCCACAAAATGATCACACCACGCACCGCACCGCACCGCACCTGTTGCGTCGGCCAACCCTACTATCTAATATTATATAATACTATATATATCAAACAGACTTTTATAATAGTATACATATATAATATATATATATATATATATGATAATATAATATATAGATACTATATATATATATATATTATTATAATATATATATATATTATATAATATATATATACCGTATATATATATATATAATTATATATATATATATTATATATATATATATATATATATATATATATTATAATAGTATATATATATATAGTATATACTATATGGTATATATTATATAGTATATATATTATATATTATCGTATATAATATATATTATATATATATATATATATACTATAATATATAATATATTATATATATATATATAATATATATATATAATAGTATATATAATATATATAATATATATAAATATAAATACATATATATAAATAAATAATATAATATAATATATATATATATATATGATATATATATATATATATATTATAATATATATATATATATATATATATATATATATATATATATTATAATATATATATATATAAATATTATATATATATATAATCATATATATATTATATATATATATATATATATATTATCTATAATATATATATATATATATAATATATATATTACATATATATATAAATATATAATATTACTATATATTATTATTATATATATATATTATATATAATATATATATAATATATGATATATATATATATATATATATATATATAAATATATATATATATATATGTTACCGTATATATATATAATATATATTATTATATATATATATATATATATAATATATATATATATATATATATATTATATATATATATATATATTATATATATATATATATATATATATATGGTAAAATACTATAGAATATATTATAAATATATGTGAATATTATATATATATATATATTATATATATATAGTAATATAATAATTATATTATATATATATATATATATTATATATAATAATATATTGTAAAATATATATATATATTATTATATACATATATATATATATATAGGTACTATATATATATATATATATATATATTTAATATATAATATATATAATATATATAATAATATAATAAAATATATATATATATAAGTATATATAATATATAATATATATATATATATATAAATATAATATATAATATATATTATATATACAATTTTTTTTAAGATATATATATTATAAAAATATATATATATATTATATATATATAAATATATTATTTATATATATTATATATATATATATTCTATATATATATTTATATAGTATATATATATATATATATATAATATATATATATATATATAAATATTAATATATATATATATATATATATATAAAAATATATATATATATATATATTATATATAATAATATATATATATTACATAGTATATATTAATATTATATATATATATAGATATATAAATATATATATATATAATTATATATATAAATTATGATATATAATATATAATATATATACTATATCTATATAATATATATAATATATATAATATAAATATATTATATAATAATATATTAAAAATTAATAATAATATATATAATTATATATAAGATATAATATATATATAATATATATATAATATATTATAATAATATAATATATATATAATATAAATATATAATATATATATATATATATATATAATATAATAAAAAAATATATATAAATTATATATATAATATTATATATATAAATATATATAAATATATATGATATATATATTATATATATAATATATATTATATAATATAGTTATATATATTATATATATAAATAATATATATAATATAATATATATATATATATAAATATAAACTATATATTATTATATATATATATATATTATATATAATATATATATAATATATAATAATATATATAATATATAATATAGTATAATATATATATATATATATATATATATATATAATATATATATAAATATATAATATATATAATATATAAATATATATAATAGTATATATATAATATATTTATATTATATACTAATAATAATATAATATATATTATATAAGATAAATATATATAGATAGATAATATAATATTATAATATATTATAATAGTCAACATAGATACAAACTATATATAAGCTAAAAAAGATATAATATAATACGTATATAGATAGAATATAAATTAATATAAAGTAAAATATATTATATCCTATAATAATAGAATAATAATTAATAGTATATAATAATTATAAAAATATAATATATATATAAACTATAGGCATTAAGTATAATATATACGTATATAGATAATATAATAGAACTATATATATAAAATTAATATAATATATATATATATATATATATATAATAGTATAAATATTATATAATATTTAGTTTCAGTAATATATTAACAAATAAAAACACGTAAAACTTCTTTACAATTAGATAAGAAGCAAAAAAAGAAACGAAAATTTTTATCTGATCACCTTAAACAATCACAAACGCACCACAACATACCACACACCCACACAACATACACAACACACACACAACAAACACACACACACACAGCCACTTCTTCTTCCATTAAATATTCCATCACAGTTTACTTCTTCCAACCAACTACAATTCTAAACTTAATAAACGCTTTGATACATTTTAAACGCCACCTATTCTACAAACTCACACCAATGTGTTATAACACAACATGAAGCTAGACACATAAGAGAATTTGGGAGTTACTATACTATTCTAATTTCACATCACAACAATACCACCACAATTTTAAAAAGCAATAATTTATAGTGTAAGGCATTTTAGTTAAAATATAAAATAACGCTTAGGGCTGCGGTTGTTTACTACAGACCGTTAATAACACATTCGAGTTTTGAAATAATCTAATAGTAATCACTCTTAAAATCCACCCCCCACCTTGCACACACACAACACACCACCACACACACACACACACATATTATATATATATATATATATATATATAGATATAAATAATATATACTAATATATATACATAAGTATATATATATATATAAATACTATATATATATATAATATATATACCTATATAAATATAATAATAAAAATATATTATATGATAAATAATATATGTGTGTGGTGGTGCATTTAGGTGTGTGGACATATGTATTTACCCTCCACATTGTTAGTTTGGAAACCATATCTTCAAGCTTGCTTTTTAGTTGTACAGTTCTGCGTACGTCCTAAATATCATACCAAAACAAGCAATTGACATATCAGACGATTGAAAATGAAAAATATAAAGCAGCGAAAGCAATCTCCTTCTGCTGATTCCTGTCTATTATTAAATTCTTATTAAATGAATCAATAATAAAAAATAAATATAATAATAAATAATGAAATAATAATAATTAATAACAATAATAGAAATAATAATTAAATAAATAAATCAATAAATAATAATAATAAATAATAACTAATAAATAAAAATAATAATAATAGCTAAACTTGAATAATAATAATAATAATAATGAACATTAGTCATGGAATAATAAAAAGAAGAAGAGTAAATAATAATAGTAAAATGAACTTATTTCAACAAAATTTTTAAAATAATGTTTGTGTTAGTTGTTGTTGGATTGTGTTGATTGTGTTGATTGTATTGTTGTGTTGTATGATTGTTGTTGTCGTTTTGTACTGACTTCTAATAAAAACTATGAATCCAACTTGATCAGTTGTTATAACCATTCTAATGAGTATTCCCAATGAACTCATGCTTATTGGCCTTTTTATAAATTCCTTTATTATAAAAATAAGTAAAAAATAAATTTAATAATATTGTGTGGATGATGTGTGGTAAGGCAGATATGTGTGGAGAAATTATGAATGTGAATGTGGAGTATGTGTGTAAAGCTTGTCTGATGTGTGTGTGGGCGTGTAAGATATCAAGAAGTTCAATAGAGAAAAGTAAAAGTTTTAAAACTTGTTTAGTTTGTGACCAAAAGGTTATATTCAAAAGATTGAAGATTTATTTTTTTAACCCAAAAATATATTTACAATCTTTAATTTTGAAAGGACGTAAAATTCCAGGATAGATTTTTTTTATTTTATTGCACAGCCTGGTAGTTCATTCTTGGATTGTTTGATATGTTTATTTAGTTTTATTTATTTTCATTTTATATCTATATTATATTATATATACTTAATTTATAATTGCTTCTTTTTTTAATTAATACTGTGCGAATTGTATTTATACTTTATTTACTTAAACTTAATAAGGCTTATTTATATTTTGGCAAAAAAGTACACGCATTAAAAAAATAACTACTGAATTACAAGTACATATTACTACTTACATACTTAGCAAAGCTTCAACTAATATACTAATTACATAATACTGCTTCTACTGCGTACTATCTGCTACTACTACTATTAACTACTGCTAAATCATCAACCACAATAATTTGAAGTAAACTTTGTTGAGTTTGTATAAGCATTTATCATTTAATGTTCAGATATTATTATGCTTCGTTATGAGCATGCATCCGGATAGTTTACTATTCAATATATTCACTTAATTATTATATAATATTCCAAATATCATAATTATTATATAATAATTATATATTATATATTGATTATTTAAGATAAAGATAAAGATTAAGATTAAGATTACAGAATAAAAGATATAAGTATTACGATTACGATTATTAAGATATAAGATAAAGAAATTAAGATAAGATTCACTACTATGATCACATAAACGTTTGGGGAGGAGTTTTGAGATTCTAAAGAATATTCAGATTAATTAAGAATTAGTAGTAATATATTTCATTTTCATTTTAAACATTTATTATTAAATACGATCATAATACATACTATAATTAATATGTATATAAATTATTAATTTAATATATTATTAAATTATATTAATATATAACGGTAACTTATTATTAATATTATTAATAAATTATTAATAATTATTAATATATTAATTCATTATCTATATTCTAAATGGCTTTTATTAAATAAATATTAATTATATTTTAATATTTAAATATTATTAATAAATTATAAAAAATATAATATTGATATAATATTTATAATTATGATTTATATGAATATAATTAGTAATTATATAATATATTATATAATATATAATATATTTATAATATATAATAAAATTAATTAATTATAATTATATATAGATGTAATTGATTATTGATTAACTGCAAATTAGATCGATTATTGATTATGATTATGAATATATAAGATCATAAAGCATTATGAATTATAGATATATGAATTATATGTATTAAATATAAAGTAAATATACTAGTCTATTGTTATTGTTTAAATTGTTATTGTATTGTTATTGTTATGATTGATCGCAATTATGTATCTATGATTATCTGAATATTGTAATAATATATATATATGTATATGGATATCAAATATAATTGATTTTATAATATTTCCATCTAAGAGAGTTATCAAGTTATTCATTCATATATTATTATTTATAGATTATTATTTATTAATTAATATATATTATTATTATATCAATTACACAAAGGACTAACTGACTAGTCAAATCACAATGATAGATATGATTACGAAATCGAATTATAAATTAAGTACTACTATACTATCATAGTAAAAGAATGAATATTGCTTTGTAGCAATATAGCGCCTACCGCACCGCACCGCACCTGCACCGACACCGAGCACAACTCTGTCCAAAATAAGCACACCTGGTAGCACCAAACCGCTTCCTGAAGTTTGTATTGGACCAACGCCTGTATCGCGATGTTAAGGAAGATAGAGAGATATAGTATATAATTAAGGCTTAATGAAAGTGGTAACGTAAGAGACATTTGCCATCTGTAAAAAGAAATATATGAAAGTGAACGTAGATATATTGCA
>JABUQX010092084.1:25000-34482 GCA_015478945.1 Trachelipus rathkii | reverse complement strand
GCAGGATTATTCCAGCTCTTCTAAATCTTCCTATAACTCTTCTTCCGAATTTTCTACCTCAGCACTCCCTAAAGGATTCTATATTCCTTAGCGGATGAAATGGATCAAAGTTCCCAAATGGAGCCTGATGTGACGATCCGCTATTACTTATGTGAAAGACTTTTCACTAATAAACATATGTACACCAAGTGCTTATGTTTGCATGAACCTCGACCTATGTCATCCGGACTTCTTCAACGTCGGAATAAAAATCGCCGCTAACCTCTATAGAAGAAGGGATATGATAGGGGAGGTGCAGGATACTATACATAAAATCTGTCCCCAATTCTCAGTCCCTCTTCAAACCAGACTCCTTACAGTGGGAACAACGAATGTCATCTGTCCATCGACTGTTTCCGATATCTATTGGCCCTAGTAGTGAGTTTACTAAGGTCGACTTACCTGATTCGTTTTAGCAACTCCCTACTCCGGTGTATCCTCGGAGAAAACCCTTATTACAGGATGCGGCTACTTTTTTTTTTTTCTGGTTTTTTTTTTTCCTCACCTGCGTGTAAGTGCTAAGACCACTTAAATCTTCCACCCCTTTTACTTGGGATGCCTTATGGATCGCTTTGTACCTGGTCCAGCTTTGATTATTTATCGGCAGTGATCATTACCCAAAGGCCATAAATGAACTTTGCACCGAGCCAATTTTAAAATCAGTCAGCTGGCTTAGACCGAGCGGAGTGGGTTCATTTTTATCAGGCCACAGCTATCCCACATTCTCCCTTCAATAAGCGTTTTCCGACTACTTTTGATGATGCCTTTAACTTCTTCCAATAAGGAATCCTCACAGCAGCGAAAGCTTGCATTCCACGATCTTCCGCATGTAGGTTTTTGGCAATCCTTTGGTGGTCCCAAGAGTTGCACAAGCTAACCGTAGAAGGAAACAAACTCAACAGGCAATACAAAAGGACCCGTATCACCCCAAACCATCGATTATTTTAAGCAGCTGGGCGATTCTTGTCGAATTAATCGCAAAACGTAAACAATACTTTTGAACTTAAAACTTCGACGTTCGGACTCCACAGCTCCCCTTTTATTCAGGTGCTGGAGTTGCAAAGAAAATAGTATCCCGCTCCAATAAGCTCTGCACCCAACAGTCCTCCGTTCTGGGCCTGATATAACCGATATGATCTCTGCTCCAGCAGCTGTTGCGGATGCATTAGGTTATAGTTTTGCTAGCAACTCGAATTCTTTTCCGAAATCCTGAAGCCTTCAAAAATTGTTGAATTAAAATGTATCATCGCCAGATTTCAACAAAAAAGGGGAATATTCATATCTATAACCGTCTTTTTACAATTGCAGAGTATCAAACTGCCCTGGCGAATAGCAAAGACGGAGTCTGCCAGACTGTTAATTTCGTACATAATGTACCGTCATATTCAGCCCTCTGCAATCAATTTTCTGCTGGATCTGTAGTACGAATTTGGATAGAACCTTCTTTCCATCTATTGGGAACTACAGCTTGTGTAATCCCTTCAACCTTGGAAAGATCCGAAGGTTGCGACAAACCAAAGGACCAATTTTTCGTGGACCATCACTTCTTATTAAATAATGGAGAAAATTGTTCAGGCCCCTTCTCCCTGTTCTGGATGTCGCTAGGTTTTTCAAATTCCAGTTGGTTTCCGAAAAAGTCGTTCGACACCACGGATTCCTTGTTAAAACTGGATTATGACGATCATTCGAAGGCCTTTAGGTAGTGTCTTTTTTATGACTTGAAAAGCTGTTGACAAAAGGGGAGAAACTGGGGTGTTTTCTTAAAAACTTTCACTTGCTCGGTCTTCCGCAGGACAGCTCCCTGTCTTTATTTAAAGGCTTCTATCAGACAGATGCCATCCAGGCTCGGATGCTCTTTCTGCTTCTATGCAGGCGGAATTTAGGGATAGTCTGGCATGGAAAGCTTTTCGCAGAGCAATGTTCTAAGGCTATTACTATTTGCTTTCGGATTTAATGAATCTATCCGCAGCGAAGGTTAATTCTTTCTCTTTCTCATGTTGAATGACCTATCGCTATAAATTGCGGTGCCAGGATTGCCATCTTGAAAGGAAATTTCATGCTACCTATGAGAATATTTCACAATTGGGTAATTCCCATGACTTCCAGTTTCTGCACCCACCAAGGAACCCTCAGCCAGTACTATTAAAAAAAAGGGAGTCTCATGAACTGCCACCTTTCTTCCGCGAACCTTAACCTTATATTGTTCACCCATTCCTGCAGCTTCAACAAGTCAAATTTCTAGACTC
Source organism: Trachelipus rathkii (assembly GCA_015478945.1). Classification (NCBI taxonomy): domain Eukaryota; kingdom Metazoa; phylum Arthropoda; class Malacostraca; order Isopoda; family Trachelipodidae; genus Trachelipus; species Trachelipus rathkii. The sequence continues at coordinate 32,197 of JABUQX010092084.1, read as the reverse complement.
ATTCTAGATGATAACCTAACACGCATCAGCACCATTAAATCCTGAAAACGAGCTTGCATTTCCGTCTTTAAATATTACGGGCATTTCGCCTCAAAATCTTGATCTGATCCAGCAAGATAAAACCTTCTACGTTTCCACACCGTCCTGAACTTCAAGTCGAGGTTGTGATATGGCTACGTAAGTATATGGTCAGGCCTCCCCAACTCCTACTACACCTGTTTAAAATCCATCCAAACAACGAGGCGAATCTATATCTCCCATGGACCTTTCATCGTTCCCCGGGTGTGGAACATTGAAGTTGATCGATGTGATCCACTCTCTCTCGAGGAGAAATCATGGCACAAGTTATCTTCGCTTTCAAGCCCCCCAATACCATCTACTCTAACACCTCTTCTGCAAGAGATACTCAGAACCTCCTTTCTGGCTATCTGGAATACACAGTTTTAAACCATCCTTAAACTTCCTCAACATCCCTTCAAAGTGCTGCCGCCGTTCTCTTATGATGAAGGTATACACCTTGGCTTTCCTGCTCCCACCCATTTGCTTGGCTCTGATCTCTCTTTCCAAATCTAGCCACCCCGCTCCTTGTTAATGGCATCATTCTTGTTTCATTTCTGTAGTTCACGGGATTACTCCAGTGTTACGGACCGGCCTCTAAAAACAGAAGGACAGTTGAGTGTGTTTCTGTCTCTTTCCATGATCGCAACCTCTCTCATACCCTTCCCTCTATTGCTTCAAATTTTTACAGCAAAATTAGAGGGATAATAATGATCCCTTTGGCTCGAATTCATCGTACAAATCACTCTTGGTCCTTTATTCAGATAATCTCAGCCCTCCAGGCGATTAAAAACCCCGTATCTAAAACACAATAGTATGCCGCGTATACAAACAATTTCTTTTGCTGTTCCACCTTCGTAAGACAAAATTACTTGTTGGACCCCCTCTCACTTAGGGGTTAACTGGGCAACAAATCTCTGAAAGAGAGCAATAAATAGCCCGGCTCTTCTTTGGAGTTCTGTTTAGGTACCTCTTGTGCTATTCGACAAGGTTGCCCCTATTCAACTGATTAGACTTCTCTCCTACAAGGCTTCCGGTTATGTGGCAAGAGTGGTGGTGAGTGATCAGCAAAGCGAAACTTAAAAAAATAAAGCGAACATTGGAGTGCGTCTTCCTTCTCACCGATGAAAAAGCTTGCAGGAGGTATACTTGCACGCCCCGCAGTGGCCACAATCAATATCACTCACAACCACTACATTTCCACCGAGATCCCCCCATTTGCAAATTTTGACGTCGCCATACCTCGCAATCTGTTTCAACATATCTTCGTATGGATTTGTCTTCAACTGACCCCATTCCCGTCATCATTCCTACTCTATAGGTCGCATAACACCTTCTAAAAGGTTATCCCATAACTTATCTGTGAATCCTTCCACTTTAATAGTAACTATTTTTCTCTACGGAAAACCTTGAACCTTGAATATTCGTCACAACATTTAATTAGTAATATTAGACTAGTTATAATGTAAAGACATCTTTTATTTAGCTTTTCTTTTGCTTTTGACTGAATATTCATTTCATCATCCAAATTGTCTTTCATGACATTTATAAGACATATGAGCCAGGCCAGTTATTGAGTTGATATTATTTTGATTCAACCAGTTGGCCGTTCCTTGTGGGCATGGTGAAATTCCTGTAAATAAACACTCTCTCCTTCTCCTCTCTCTTTCTCCTCTTCTCTCTCTCCTATATATATATAGATATATAATAATATATATATATATATATATATATATTATATATATAATATATATATATATATTTATATATATATATATATATATATATATATATTATATATTTATAAAATAATATTAATATATAGGTTTGCGGAAGTGGACCGAATATATATATATTATATATATATTAGATATATATATTATAGTATATATATATATATATATTATATATATATATATACTATATGAGATATACCAAATATTAACATTTAAATTTTATGGAGAAAAAAAAAAAAAAGAGTTTAGATAATTTTATTTAAAGCAAATAGATATACCTTTTGATGTACTGAAAAGGAAAAACTTATTTTTCAATTATATAAAATTTGATTTAATTAATTATATTATAATTAATGAAGCTTATTTGGAAATTATACGTCGGCAAGTTAAATGCACCGGAGTCTTATTTTGGTATACTCAGACAATTCAGTTTTAATTCTGAGAGCATGGAGATACGTTGTGATTTATTTTAAAAATACAATGTTATGAAAAATATCATGAATATTTCATACTTGATATATTTATTTTATGTTTTGATGAGTGTATAACACCACACGGCAAAAAATATTAGATATATATATATATAATATATATATATTACAATATATTAATATATAATAATATATAATACTATATATATTATTATAAATAAAACTAACCTAAACCTACCTAACCTAACCTAACGCTAACATAACCTAACCTAACCTAACCTACCACCCAACCTAACAAATTTAATTAAATGTTAGTATATATTATATATAATATATATGATATATATTTATGATAGAGATATAAATATATATATATATAATATATTATATATATATATATATATACTATATATAATATAATGTTTTTATGTGGCAATTTGTTGCCAGAGTTTTCGTTTCGTTCGAAACAACTTATCGTACAAGCGATCTCGCCTCACGGATATTTGTGGTTTTAAACCAAATATCACCTATAAATATTATTATATATATATATATATTATATATATATAGATATAATATATATATAATATATATATATATATTTATTATATATATATATATAATATATATAATATATATATATATTATATAATATTACCAGTGTATCACTGATCAATCACAGAACAGACCCCCAATTAAGTTTTCGCTTCTCTACTTTCAGAAGCTCTCCCGGACAGGCCCCCAATTATGTCACAATAAGTACGTCCCTTGTACCTCCGCGGCCCTCCAATAGATGAGTGGTCTTCCTTCTGAGGTCGTTGTCTAGGGTTGTGACACTTCCCAGGTCGTTACTGGCTTTGATTCTTCTGGCGGACTTCTGTCTTCCTGAATTCCGTCGAGCAGCTTCAGCCGTTGTATAAGATCTTCCTTACTTTCCTCTAAAGTTTCCTCCTGAATCTTCTTTTGGTCCTCAAGAATAAGTGAAGTCTTCTCTAAGGTCCTTACTATTCCTTTTTCTTCTTACTATCCTTCAGTAAATCCAAAGTTGTACCAGGAAGGTTTCGTAGTAATGAAATAATGAATAGTTATTCTAAACCTTTTAATCTTCACTAAGCTTAAGTAGTACACGTCAAGAGTCTTGATATGAAGAGCGGCAAACAAGGAATGAACAGGGAATGAACCAGGAATGAACGCATATATGCATAATGCTCGCTCTTTTATATCATTATCTCTTAAAACGCTTACTTGTATATTGTTATAAATATTTTTTACAATCTTTCTTAAAATTATTCAAAATAAACTTACAATATAAAATATTATTGCAAAAACTCATAAAATTATTCTAAATAATTTTACAGTCTAAAAAGTATTGAATTGATGATAAAATTACTCCATTCTTATAAAGAATGGTAAAAATACTAAATTAATTACGAAAAGTAGATCCTCACTAAAAATGTGACTAAAAGCATTCCTAGTGGTGAAAATGCAGCTTAACCTTTTTCATCTCTAAATTCATCTGTGATAATATCCCCCTTATTAAGATGAAGAAACGGATCCTGAGGATACTTCTTTCCTTCATCTCAACCCACAGATGAATTCTAGTAAGGTATTCCGCCCTTACATCTTCTCGTCTTGAAATTCTTGTGTCCTTTAATCTGAATTCGCATTTTGATGTTTACTCTTAACGATTCTTCAGTCTTATCGTTTCGAAGTGCTCTTGATCGTTGTATGTGGTTCCACCTTGATGCTCTAAGTTGAAGGATCATCTTCTCCTTTAAACAACATCTTTTCTCTTCTGATAAAACATTCTCTCTATCACATGATTCATCATTTTTATTTTCCACATCTTCCCTCATCGTCAATTCTTTTGATATATCGTATTTAAAGGCGGAAATCTGCAAAGCGTAATCTTCATCCAATGAGCGTAGTGTCTGCATCTCATTTTCCAAATTATCTGAACACTTTTCTCTCATGTCCAGCTTCCTTCGCGAATTCTTAAAGTCCGCTTGTTCATTCATTTTAGCTTTCAAGCTTTCAAAATCATCTCCATTTCCTTTCTCATCGTATTGTGCATTGAAGAATTCTTTCAATTTTCTTTTCTTTTCGAGTTTCTTCTCTTTAGAAGTTTTCTCACTCTTCTTTACTTCCAATTCACTACTTTTTTCTTCTTCTTCTTCTTCGTTTGCATTCAACCTATTTCCCTGAACTTTTTTACCAGTTTCAAGATCTTCAAAATCTTCGAAAAGATCTTCATTTTCGTCATCAAGCTTTAGAAGCTTCTCTGCACTTTCTTTTTCACTCCACTCGCCAATGACGAAGCACTTTCGAATAATCTCTTTCACCTCTTCTTTAGACCAGTCCTTGGAGAAGTCACTAGTGAGCATTTTGAAAGAATCAGTACTATTGAATTGTGCTCCTGCAAGAAGTTCACTCGACTTTAGACCAATGGCTGTTTTGCTGTTTACTTGCCTGAAGATATCCAAACCATCATCTTCATTATCTTTTTCTCTATTGCCACGGTTACGTCCACTTTCTTTCATTCTTTCGTGGGCTCCAAGATTTCTTTCAACTACATTAAAAATGGCTTCGTCGAACTCCGACCCTTTCACTTGTAATTTCTTTTTACAACACTTTCCGTCGGTTGTCTTTACATCACGCCACATGTGGGCAGAGTCTCCTGTAACTATGGGAGTTGCAAAGTACTGTGTCTCTTCATTAAATTCCGAACACAAATCAAATTCGTTCCGATCCGGAACAACTTCTGTCGAATTAATTCTTGGTTCATTTTCCGTTCCCAAATTTTGAATGTCCGATCTAGCTCCTCTTGAGAAATCAGTTGACCGAATAGGAGACAGTGTTCGTTTGACTCTACATTGATCCTCTTCTTGTATTCTTGAAGTCTCGGATTCTTGTTCTGTCTTAGCACTACTTTCTTCAGCAACTTCTTCAAAGTTCTTGACGGCGTCATCAAAATCTAAATCGACATCAAAATTTGAATCAACTTCGTTACATTCTGGTTGTTCCTTATACCGATTTAACGACACGTCTTCTTTCTGTAATCGTATCAAACTCTTTCGGTCAATTTTCAAAATATCACGCGGATCTTCTATTTTCGGAGGTTCGTCCCCTCCCGTTAAATTCTTTAACTCGGTTCCCAACGCTACCGATTCAGCTTTTCTCTCGACTGTGCAGTCCGGTGAATTTGCTCCCTTTATATTTCCTCGCGCGTGAGCGTCTCCTTGATTAAACTCACACTCGGCGTTTCTTCCGCGCCATTCCTCTTTCCTCGAAGTCTCAGATTCTTGTATAACTTCGACACCATTTTCTTTGGTAACTTCTTCAAAGTCCTCGGCGGTGTCAACAAAATCTGGCTCGACTTCATTGAATTCTAATCGTTCCTTTTCTAAATCGGAACATGGAAAGTTTCTCTCTGATTTCCTTTCCTTTACTTCCATAGGAGATTGCATATCCAGCAAGAATTCCAGTTTCTTAAGCTCATATGCGCGTTCCTTCTCTTTTTCAGTGCGTTCCTTCTCTTTTTCGAGTGCTTCTTCTTTTCGCCTCACGGCCTCAGCAGCTCTTTCTTCTGCTATGAATTCCCTGGCCTCTTTACCCTTCAGACCATACTCTTGACATAACTTACATAACAAGTTATAATCCATTCTTTTTCGTAAGTTTTTTCAAAGTTTATACAACGCTTCTAGTCAGGACGGTGAATTAGTTAGAAGTATCCAGTCAAATTTCGCTTGAAGTTTCCAATGTATCACTGATCACTCACAGAACAAGCCCCCAATTATGTTTTCGCTTCTCTACTTTCAGAAGCTATCCCGGACAGGCCGACCAATTATGTTTTCGCTTCTCTACTTTCAGAAGCTATCCCGGACAGGCCCCCAATTATGTCACAATATGTACGTCCCTTGTACCTCCGCGGCCCTCCAATAGATGAGTGGTCTTCCTTCTGAGGTCGGTTGTCTAGGGTTGTGACCACTGCCCCAGGTCGTTACTCGGCTTTGATTCTTTCTGGCGGGATTCTGTCTTCCTGAATGTCCGTCGAGCAGCTTTCAGCCGTTGTAGGGAAGATCATTCCTGTACTTTCCTCTAAAGTTCCTCCTGAATCTTCTTTTGGTCTTCAAGAATAAGTGAAGTCTTCTCTAATCCTTACTATTCCTTTTTCTTCTTACTATCTATCCTTCAGTAAATCCAAGTTGTACCAGGAAGGTTTCGTAGTAATGAAATAATGAATAGTTATTTTAACCCCCTTTAATCCTCACTAAACTTAAGTAATACACGTCACGAGTCTTGATATGAAGAGCGGCAAACAAGGAATGAACAGGGAATGAACCAGGAATGAGCATATATGCATAATGCTCGCTCTTTTATATCATTCCTTCTTAAAACGCTTACTTGGTATATTGTATAATATTTTTTACAATTTTCTTAAAATATTCAAAATAAACTACAATATTAAATATTATTACAAAACTCTAAAAATTATTCTAAATAATTTACAATCTAAAAAGTATTGAATTGATGATAAAATTACTCCTATCATATATAAAGAATGGTAAAAATACTAAATTAATTACGAAAATAGATCCTCACTAAAAATATGACTAAAGCATTTCTAGTGTGAAAATGCAGCTTACCGTTGTTCATCTCTAAATTCATCTGGCTGTAAGTAATATATTATATATAAATATTATATATATATATATATATATATATAATATATAGATATATATATAATATATATAATATATATATTATATATATATATATATATATTAATAGATATATTATATGATATATATATTAATATATATAATATATATAATATATAATATATATATATATATATATATATATAATATATATATATATATATATTACGTATATATATATATATATATATATATAATATATATTAGATGCGTGAGAGACAAATAAGAAGAAGCAGACTTGAAGGGCATACA
>JABUQX010092084.1:15000-20000 GCA_015478945.1 Trachelipus rathkii | reverse complement strand
GAAAACCAATCCCGAATTGTCTATTAATCGCCACCGATTAAAACGGAAAATAAACGAAATCTACAGAACCATCACCTACCTTCTACAAGTAAAATCAATAACAGATTCAGTGGAAGAATTTCTACAGTCCAGTAGTGATGAAAAAAAACACACGCATACCAAAAAGAGTGTAATGCCAAATAATTGAAAACATGATCAGAAAAATGACTAGATACTACTATCAATTGGTGGAAGTTAAGAAAAAGGTTTGACCCACGCTTAAAGTAAACTTGCAAGAATATTTGGTCTGTCCTCCAACTTGTGTTCCAAGTGAGAGAGTATTTAGCAAATGTGGGCTAAATAGGATGAAAACAAGAGGAAACAGACGACTCTCCGCAGCAGAAAAAGGCTATAAATTGATGTTCCAAGCACAACCTTCCTATATTTGAATTTGCAAAAGTATACAATCCATTGTAAAAATCTCTTTCAAAGGTCGGAGGATGGGGTAAGAGGCTGGTGGGGTGCATTGCATTTGAGTTGGGTTCCCGTCTCGCACCCTCGGTAACAATTATATTAATAGATGGTGGCTAAAACTCGAATATTAGGCATAGAATATACTTATATATATATATATATATATATATATAAATTATAGATATATATATATATATAGGATATATATATATAATATATTAAAACTATATATTATATATATAGTATATATATATATATATATATCAGACATCTGCGAGAGCATCCGCATCCGCGGATGTTAAAATCAAACATCCGCATCCGCATCCGCGGATGCGAAAAAAATGACATCTGCTGCATCACTAATATAAATAGATATATATGTGTGTGTGTGTGTGTGTAGGTGTGTGTGTGTATGTGTGCTTCATTTGTCTGCACTATTCAGTAACAGAACCCTATTTAGGAAGGGGTATTGAAAATATGTAAAGGAAAAAGTAATTACAGGCTTTTCCTAAAACAATGCGAGTGTAGATACCAATTTTAATGTCAGGGATATTAAATTAAACAGGTAGATTGTGGTGAAGAAGTGTCTGGAAAGAGGAATGTACCACATCAAGCAAGACTAGATTGTAAATCTCACAAAATATTGGTGAAGAAACTACATCCCCTTTTCTTCGAGGGAGTCAAAAAAGTTTTGTGGAATGCAAGTGGTCATCGACCCAAGCACCTGCTGTTGTAGTATATAAGAAAAATAGAAAGAGCTCCATCGTCGCGTTGAACAGATATTATTACAAGCCAAAGCATTAAAAAATAATTTATTATTATCTTTTAGCCTTGGACTTGATGACCTTATCAAAATTTTTTAAACTGGAGTAACTCGTACTATTCACTATAGGAACGCAGTCTTAGGAGTTGCCTTTGTCTACTCTAGAAAATCAATATGTTTATATTTTATTCAGTAATCTTTCAAAATCTATTTTCACCTTTGAATTGTTTTTTACATGTCACCACCACTCACGGGCAGGACACTTTTCATGGAGGGGCAAAAGAATAAAAGGAAAGAAAACACACCCAATGCTATGCCTAACTCAATTCCCTCAAGTGACTGCAGAAGAGGGTTTATAGAGAGGAAGATTGAATACATCAGGAAAAACAGATGATGGCAAGGAATTCCACAGAACTGATGTGGTTGGAAAGAAGGAGGCACCACAATAAAAGAACCTTGAGTTCGTAATACTCACACAAATTTATGTGAGAACATGGCACATCTTGGGCTACATGGGCAAAGCAAAAGGCGGAGGAATGCAATAGGTTAACTCCCTCGAGCATCTGCCGTGTTGTAATACCTAAAGAAACGAGATAGTGCTCCAATGCTACGTTGCAGTGAAAGAGGGTCAAGGGATTTCAAAGTAGGGGACAGTTTATTAGTCTCTTAGCCTTAGACTCAATTCTATCGAAAAGAAGGGTGGAACCGGAGCCTAGAGCAATGTTAGAACAGTGCTCCATACAAGTGAGGATAAGACCTTATATGGCTGGAGAAACTGAACAGAAGGAAAAAAAACCCACAATCTGAAAAAATCCATAGCTTTATTGAAGCCACCTTTTCAACCGTTGTCATATGAAGTTTCCAAGACGACTTGTTGTTTGTGTTCAGTCCAAAATGTTTATGTTGTTCACTGGTGAGACGTTAGAGCCGTCGATGAGGGTAGGAAAGTGTGGAGGTGTTTTTGAGAAGATGTGGAGAAGTTGAGTTTTTAGAGTTGAATTTCACAAGATTGAGGTGACCCCATCGACAAATTCCATCCAGATCAGTAGGAATTGAATCGGATGGCTGTAGACAATGTAATAATGCAATAATATTTCAAAATTTTCTTCCTCGTGCACTTTCTGGAATTTTCTAAAATAAATTTCTTACTTTACTTCTTCCAAATTTGCTCATTATTTTCATCCTACCGCAGAAATATTTTCTTATCTTCTGTTAATGGTAAATTCATAGCTCAAACCTTTGTTTCTAATTCTACTTTAAACAATTCGGAAAGCTATTCCTCAGCTTCCACTACCACCTAACACTTCCATGCACAAGATTTTAATCTCAGAATGTAGCCTCCACTCTCTCTCTCTGTTATTTTAACACTAAGAAAGAGTATGGCTCTGGCGGTATCCCTCTTGATGTTCTCAAAACTATCATTATCATAGGTAGAGAAGTCAATCAACTAGGGAACTAGATACCATTAGAAGGTATATGCATTCGCCAGATCCTTCTTATCTTTTATTAATTTGTAAGAAATGACGAATTTTGAATTTCTGAAAACCATTTCCTTGCAATACTTCCAGTAACAAAAAAGACCATTATTAATAAAACGAAATTAAAATTTAACAGAATTCGCTGTTAAATTTTTTTGTTCCAGTTAGTATAGATATGTTACAATTTTCATAAAGTTAAATTTAAAATTTGTTCCAGTGGTCATGGAAATTTCTATCGATGTATATATAAACCAATACGCCAGTATCAAAAGAAATTCCAATAAATCTTTCTTAAAACGCCGGAGGTCTTAAAGTAATTAATGGCCATAGGATTTAAATTTTATTTCCATACAAATAAAACAATTAAAAAAAAATTAAAATTTTATATAAAAACAAATTTTGAAATTAATCACTTCAAGTCAAGTTCACTACCCACTACATTTAAACATATAAAAGACATAGTAAACTAAACTTCCGAGGCTATGATATTAAAAATTAGCATTTCGAATTAAACTGGAGTACTTTTCAGCCCATGATGCTATTTATAATTTCCCTTGGGGATATTCTTTGCTACTTGTATTGGAGTTAATCTTTTTGGTTCCTAAACTTTGTTTCAAGGAACTGAAACCTTTCTTCCAGGTTTTCCAGCCATTCTTCTACGTTTTGTGGCTTTCCTGCAAAACTTTGAGGCTTTTCTTCAAGGTTTTCCGGCTTTTCATTCAAATTTATTCGTAATTCCAGGTTTTGAATATTTTCATTAAGTTTTTTGCAACTATCGTCTATATCATGAAGCTTAACTTTTAGGGCAACACACATTATCTGACTGATTCGACAATCCAATTCTCTATCCTGTCTTTGGAGTAAATCTGGTTTTCCGCAATCTTCTTCAAAGTATTGAAGATTTTCTTCCAAGGTGTGTGACCGTATTAGATTTTGAACCATTTCTTCCACATTTTGTGGATTTTCTTCCAGATTTTGGGGTTTACCTTCCAGTCTTTGGAGCTTCCCTTCCATGGTTTGGAGCATTTCTTTCTGACTTTGGAGCATTTCTTTCAAGCTTGGAATAATTTCTTTCATGACGCGCCACTTTTCTTCCAAGGTTTGAGGCCATTCATCCAGCTTTTGGGTCATTTTCTGATTTTCTAACACCAAAAACAAAATAATAAGAAATTTATATCTATTATAATTCAGACTGATGATTAATTCTCTTTATAAAATGGTACTTTCTTAGTTTTAGCAACTTCAAAAACAAATACTGACGTACAAGAAATAAAAGAAACGGTTATCTTCACCTGTTTATCTTAAGATATTACTACATGGTAAACCCAATTAAATTTATTTAAGATCCAACGCACTTTGAAAAACTCCTAAATAGATTCACATAAACAATTTTCACTTTCTGTGAAATTAAAATTCTTCCATTAAAATAATGGTTTTTAATATTTCTTTTTTTAGTAACTAAAAACACAAGTTAATATTTTTTTTCAGTTTTGTAAATATTAAAATGAGCAAATTTGCGCTCTATCTAAATATTTTGCGTTTATATATATATATATATATATATATATATAATATATATATATATATATTATATATATATATATATACTATTATATGATATATATATATAGTACTACTCATATATATATAATATATATATATATTATATATATATATATATAATATATATATTATTATATTATATATATGACTTTTTTTAAATCATGGAAGCAATGAAAAATTTCAACTTGCAAAGTTGGTAGAAATTCTAAGAAATACATTTTAGATCCGAGGGAAAAATCAGAAATAGAGATTTTATTTTTTTTGAAATTAAATTAGTAAAGTTTCATAAAATCGGATTTTGTGTGCTTTTTTTATGTCTTGAAATTGGATTTTCCATTGTTCCAAAATAATTTATATCTTGAGATAAGATTATTTTCATAGATATTGTATTGAGACTAAATGAACACCAGGTTGGCGTGTATGCGTGGCAGACCGCTCGTTGAAGCGCTCGCTGCCGAATGCGCGACTGCGAGTGGAGCGTGTGACTTGTAGCAACTTACTGCCCTGCTCGCGGCGTAATTGTATATTGTAGATAATTGTAAATTTAACAATGAGACTTTACCGTGCTATAGGTAAAACTTTATTACATATCTTTTTATTAATGGGAAAATTGAGAAAATTCTTAAAAAATTACGCAAATGAAATAATTCTCAGATAGCATTACAAACATCCGATTCTAATTTTTTTATTGCTCCCTGGTTTAATGAAGGGCCATTATATATATATAGTACCTATATATAATA
>JABUQX010092084.1:7500-10000 GCA_015478945.1 Trachelipus rathkii | reverse complement strand
CTCTTGGAATTATACCTTCCATAAACGCTTTATTACACAAATTCCATGTTCACTCAATTGCCATCTCACCTCCATTCTTGATCATTTCACAAGTAATTCCATCTATGCCTGTAGATTTCCCATTCTTCAACTTTTTAACTCTACCCATTACCCCCTCCTTATTAACTACCTAATCCCCAAAATATCTATTTCTTTTGCACCATCAAACCTTTGCAGATTCACTATCACCTCCCCATTACTGCCAATGTTATTCATGTTTTCCAAGTTTTCCCTCCACACACTCCTAAAATTCATTTCGTCAATTATGAAATCACCATCCCTATTCAATATTCTATGCAGATTCCCCTTATTCTCATTTTACACTTTTCGCCCTTCCTTCAAGAAGAGCTTCCAATATATCCTTGCAAATCCCCATTCATCCTTCTTCCAAACTTTTCATCTACCTCATTAAACTCCTACTCATGCAACTTTTAGTCTTCCTTTTTTCCTCCTTATATAATTCCAAACACCTTTCTTTTGAAACCTCGTCATTGGATTTTAAGACATCAACCACGATTCTTTTTTACTTTTAATCGCTTGCATCACCTCTTCATTTCCATTCACCTCATGTTAACATTCTTACTTCCTACTTTAGGACATCAACATACTTCTCTTACACTACTAACAATCGCTTGCTACATTTGAATCTATATTTATTCAGCTCCATCTTGTTCCCATTTAACCAGTTTATTTGCAATCCCTCATTCATAATTTACCTTATTACCGTGTTCAATTAATTAACTTCTTATTCCGAATCCTTCTCATTTCCTTTCTTATAACCTTCCTTTCCATCAAAGCCCCCACTAGCTTAATCTTACATAAAACAACATAATGATACAATAATCCCTTTCCTAACCCTCTCACTGACTTAACATCCAACACATACTTAAACATCTCCTTCTTCACCAACACAAAATCAATCATATTTTTCACTTTCATACCATCTCTACCTACACCAACTCTAGTTTACTTCTGAATACTCTTGCGTTTGAAGAAAGTACTACTTAACACACATACCTCTCTACTCAACGAAATCAATCACCTTCTAACTAACCTCATTTTTTCCTGCCACCCTAAAGCCAACTGTTATATCATGCCTTTTTTGATCACCTATCCAAACATTCAGGTCAACCAGCAAAATCAACCTGAAGCTCCTACTCACTCCATACAAAACATCATTCAGATTATCCCTGAAAATTACATTCTAAGCAACATCACCCTCAAATGGACCATGTTACAACCATACATAACTTGACCTTTTCAAACTTAAATTTAAAGAGAAGAATTCTGGTACTCACTCAAACAAAATCCACTATAGCTCTGTGCCACAGATAACTCATCAGAATCACAAGTTCTTCTCTCCACCTCTAATTGCTTTAAACTCCAGCACACATACATTTCACACCACATTGCTCATTTTCACCGCTTCCTTCATCTTTAAAATTTTAGTGGAAGATCCAATATTTGGCTCTGGCTGAGCCCAATTTCCCATCCCCCTAAAAATGAACATAAAATTCGTAATTTTCATCCGATTTTGATCATATAAACACCAAACTGTAGCTTTCTTTTTTTTTTGTTTGCAGACATTCTTTAAGAATTTTCAATTTTTCAAAACCCATGTTTTTAACATTTTTAGTATCAAGTATAAAAAAAATTTTTCGAAATGACTTCAAACTTGAAATATGCATTGATGGGTCCATTACCTACAAAATGCACAAAGTACGTTTTAGATTTTTTGAGTTTTGTGCTCAGCAATGTTCAAATTCAAAACCCCCTTTTATTTGTTTTTCAAAATGAAAAATTGAGATATTTCTTCTCCATGTTATTGAATACCCGGTGAACGTGGAGAAGTGGGTAGAAATTTTCAGGCTTCTTCGACTAGCGAAGAGTGGGTTCATTTTTATGATTATATCAGTACCTTGTATATATAGTAGTTTTGGATTTGTTCCTGGAACAAATCTTCCCAAAAAATTTTTTTGGAAATTTTTTAAAATTTTAATTTTTACTATGTAAAAAAAATATCAAAGTAAAAAAGATGTATCTTGCCCTGCTTTACAAGTTCTGAAAATTTGATGTTTATCAAGCAAGTAGTAAAAAAAATATATCAAAATTTCACTTTTCCAAAAAACAATTTTTTTAAACGGGAAATTTTGAAATATATTTTTTTCAACTCGTCCGATTAACATCAAATTTTCAGGGCTTGTATAGTCGGGCGAGATGCATATTTTTTACTTACATTTTTTTTTGTATACTCAAAAGAAAACTTTTGAAAAAATTTCCAAAAATATTTTTTGGAAAATTTGTTTGTACCAAGAACAAATCCCAAACTACCACATATTACAAGAAATTGTCTAAGTAGGAAATGTGTATCTCCTCCGACTCCATATGTTCTGAAAATTTCATCCAGTTCACATCAGTAGAAAAAAAATTATGGCAAATTTTTTATTTTAAAGCTGAAAAA
>JABUQX010092084.1:0-2500 GCA_015478945.1 Trachelipus rathkii | reverse complement strand
TTAATTTATGATGTATTTATTCTTGTGTATAAAGGTAAGTAAGGATCGGATATGCATCAATATAAAGCTGTTTGGAGAGGTCAGATTGATCTACTATTTTCTTAAGATACGGATTTTGCATGGCTGGTTTCAAAAGAAAAACTGCATGATTTCTATTCCGAGTTGTACGAGTGGACATGGGAGTGTGGAATTATATTGTGGTTAACATTTACGTAATATTTTCTTAATTGATATTGAAAATGAAATGGCAATAGTATCGAATATGTGCTCTCACCGAGCTGGCTCTAAATCTGTCTATAAATGCCCATCATTAGGTTAGTAATGCATATTGTGTATTAATCGTTTACGCCGTATTGTACCAGTAATAGTGTCTACTAAAATACTGTATAATATAAACGTAATTTTGCGTTATGAGTTATGGTATGAGCTTCTGATATAGCATATGAGTAAATAAAACAACCTCACTTACCCTTCTCCACGGGAAATATAAGTAGCTTATATCATTACCTATATATATATATATATTATATATATATATATATATATATATATATATATATATATATATATATATATATAAATATATAGTATATATATATAAGTTATATAGGCTCATATAAATATATATATATTATATATATATATATATATATTAGTATATATATATATATATATAATATATATATATTATATATATATATATATAATATAATATATATATATATATATATATATTATATATTATATATATATACTATATATATATATATATATATATAATATATATAAGGACCTGTTATGTTTTATGACTCCGTCATTTTTGATTTTTTTTTGTTTTTGTTTTTTTTCAATATATTGCTGGTATATGATACTAACAATGAATTTAGTGGAGACGGACATGATTCAAAAATATATAGGGCATGTTATGTTTTATGACTCCGTCAGTATTGATTTTTTTTTTTTTTTTTTTTTTTTTGCTTTTTTTTTAATATATGCTAGATATGATACGTATTAATGAATTTATAGTGGTAACGACATGATTCAAAAGTTAGAAATATTTTAAAAAAAATTTTAAAAGGTAATTTTTTAGTAATATTTTGGTTTTATTTTTTCAATTCCGGTAATATTTTTTTTTTGGTGTTTTTGAAACTAAAGTACTTATCAAGGGTAAACTGTAGAAGATAGTATGCAGTCGGGTCTCGGCCTTACCGGTGCGACGACTGGCGTGACTGATTATCCACTCCCCTCCGGGGAGGGTCTCCGGAACCACGCTCTTTTGGTATTGGTGATCGGTGCGTCCTCGCGCACTATCCCCTACGGAAGCTTGTGTAAAACGTCCACACACCCACCTACATGTCACCAACAACACGATCACACAAGAAATAGACACACCAAAAAAAAAAACCTAATAATATAAAAAAAAAAATAAAGAAAAATATATACCCACTATATATATAATATTAGTTTATATATATAGGCCGTCAATTTTATGTATGGTACCATATGAGTGAGTCTTTATGATAACATTTATATTGACTACATAAAAAATAAATAACAAATATTATAAATTATAAAATATACATATATTCTGATAAATATATATATATAACATATATATATACTATTATTAATAAATTAATATAACAAATAATATACAGTATATTATATATATATATATTAATACATATATATACATTATATTAATATATTATATTATATATTATTTAGATATATATATATAATATATATTATAATGATTATATTAATTTTATACATATAATATATATTAAAATAATTAATTATAATTATATATATATTATATCATAATATATATATTATATAATTATATATTATATATATATTAATTACTATATTTAGAATTACAATTTTACTTGTCATATATTTATATTAATATTAATATATTATAATATATATATAATTATAATATATATATATATAATGCGTGAACTTATTAAGGCGGTAATTTTACATTTAGTGAGTATGGCACAATATAAGGTTGGTTATATATAGATATATATATTATATATATAATATTTAATAATATATATATATATATATATATATAATATATATATATTATATATAATTATATATATATATTATATATATATATTATATAATATATATATATATATTAATTAATATATATATTATATTATATACATATATATATATAATATATTATAATATACATATATAATTATTATATATATATTATAATAATATATATAAATAATATAAATTATATAGAATTATTATCAGTACTTCAAAAATTGCTATAGTTAGTAATATTATTTTATTTTAATTTTCTCATAATTTATAGTGTATTATTTTTGCAATGTGTTTAGTCTGCCAGCTGAATATCATAGATCGTAGTGAGTACGCCTTCGAGATGATATATATATACTTATATTTAACTGAGCTTATTGGCAAGCCTTATATCATACCCTCATAGAATGCCTTAACGTGACTATTACTT
>JABUQX010092083.1:0-17500 GCA_015478945.1 Trachelipus rathkii | reverse complement strand
TGATCAGAACCGTGAAGAACACCCCTATTGTTTGATCAGAACCGTGAAGAACACCCCTATTGTTTGATCAGAACCGTGAAGAACGCCCCTATTGTTTGATCAGAGCCTTGAGGAACACCACACTAAGGTTTGATCAGACCGTGAAGAACACTTTGTTTGATCAGAACTTTGAGGAACAACACATCTTTTTTTGATCAGAACCGTGACGAGCACCCATAGGGTTTGATCAGAAACCGTGAAGACCTCCTCAATGGTTTTGATCAGAAAACTGAGGAGCAGTAAGACTGATGCAAGAAGAAAAACCTGTTACCAAAGATAATGCCTGTGGTCAGAACGTGAGAACACACTTTGTTTTGATCAGATCTGAGAAAACACCCACACTAGGTTTGATCAGAACCAGTGAAATGCACCATAGGGTTTGATCAGAGCCGTGAAGAACACCACTTTGTTGATCAGAAACTTTGAGAACACCACTTTAATGTTTGATCAGGAACCGGGGGAAGCACTCATAGGGTTTGATTTAGAACCGTGAAGAACACCACTTTGTTTGATCAGAACTTTGGAGGAACACCACACTAAGGTTTGATTCAGAAACCGTGAGGAGCACCTATAGGGTTTAATCAAAACCGTGAAGAACCCCTTTGTTTGATCAGACTTGAGGAACACCACACTAAGGTTTGATCAGAACGTGAGGAGCACTCATAGGGTTTGATCAGAACCGTGAAGAACACACTTTGTTTGATCAGAACTTTGAGGAACACCACACTAAGGTTTGATCAGAACCGTGAGGAGCACCCATAGGGTTTGATCAGAACCGTGAAGAACACCACTTTGTTGATCAAGAACTGTGAGGAAACCCACCACACAAGGTTTGATCAGAACCGTGAGGGAGCACCCACTAGGGTTGATCAAACCGTGAACACCACTTGTTTGTCAAGATTGAGGGAAACACCACGACTTAAAGTTTGATCAAGAGCCTGAGGAGCAACCCATAGGGTTTGATCAGAACCGTGAAGAACACCCCTTTGTTTGATTCAGAACTTTGAGGAACACCACACTAAGGTTTGATCAGAACCGCGAGAAGCACTCATAGGGTTTGATTAGAACCGTGAAGAATACCACTTTGTTTGATCAGAACTTTGAGGAACACCACAATAAGGTTTGATCAGAACCGTGAGGAGCACTCATAGGGTTTGATTAGAACCGTGAAGAACACCACTTTGTTTGATCAGAACTTTGAGGAACACCACAATAAGGTTTGATCAGAACCGTGAGGAGCACTTATAGGGTTTGATTAGAACCGTGAAGAACACCACTTTGTTTGATCAGAACTTTGAGGAACACCACAATAAGGTTTGATCAGAACCGTGGGGAGCACCCATAGGGTTTGTCAAAACCGTGAAGAACACCACTTTGTTTGATCAGAACTTTGAGGAACACCACACTAAGGTTTGATCAGAACCGTGAGGAGCACCCATAGGTTTTGATCAGAACCGTAAAGAACACCACTTTGTTTGATCAGAACTTTGAGGAACACCACACTAAGGTTTGATCAGAACCGTGAGGAGCACTCATAGGGTTTGATTAGAACCGTGAAGAACACCACTTTGTTTGATCAGAACTTTGAGGAACACCACAATAAGGTTTGATCAGAACCGTGGGGAGCACCCATAGGGTTTGTCAAAACCGTGAAGAACACCACTTTGTTTGATCAGAACTTTGAGGAACACCACACTAAGGTTTGATCAGAACCGTGAGGAGCACCCATAGGGTTTGATCAGAACCGTGAAGAACACCACTTTGTTTGATCAGAACTTTGAGGAACACCACACTAAGGTTTGATCAGAACCGTGAGGAGCACTCATAGGGTTTGATTAGAACCGTGAAGAACACCACTTTGTTTGATCAGAACTTTGAGGAACACCACACTAAGGTTTGATCAGAACCGTGAGGAGCACCCATAGGGTTTGATCAGAACCGTGAAGAACACCACTTTGTTTGATCAGAACTTTGAGGAACACCACACTAAGGTTTGATCAGAACCGTGAGGAGCACCCATAGGTTAGACAAAACCGTGAAGAACACCACTTTTTCAGAACTTTGAGAACATCCACACTAAAGCGTTTGATCAGAAACCGTGAGGAGCACCCATATGGTGGTTTGATCAGACCGTTGAAGACACACTTTGTATTGATCAGAACTTTAAGGAACATCACACTAAGGTTTGATCAGAACCGTGAGGAGCACCCCTAATTATATATTATAGATTTAAATTATTAAAGTTAGTCTGTCTGTCTTATCTTAAAAGAAATTAGAAAACAGTTAAGGGAGACAGATTGAGATGGATATTGAATGTGGAAAGTTTAGAAATAAAAGCTGTGCCAGACTTTCTTAAAAGCTTTCGATGTTGAAAGCCCCCCAAAACAAAATACATTAATCTAAATCAGTGGTTCCCAATCTTTTTTTTTTGGCGCACCCCCAAGTATAAAAAAATAGATTCCATGCACCCCTATCCTATATATATATGATATAGTATATATATATATATATTATATATAGTATATATTTATAAATCCATATAATACATATATCATATATTATATATGATATATATATATATATATATATATATATATATATATATATATATATATATATATATATATATATATATATCTACTAAAAAAACAAAATTTAAGGTTTTTTTTCACTCTTGTCGCTCACCACCTGGTATTAGGAGACGCACCCTAGTTTGAAAACCACTGATCCAAATACTGAAGAGCAGGGGCAGTGTCATGCAGAGAAAAGGGAATGAACTAGTTGAACATTCACTATAGGTAAATCATATTATAGATACAAGACAAGGTTATAGAAGAGTGAAGATGTTTTCCAATCATCATTGTTTAGGATCAGGGTTGGCATTAAAAAAAACCCACCCAAAGAATCCCGCTGAATAACCCCCCCCCCCCCTCCAAAAACGAAAAGAAAAAAGAAAACACCAATAAAACAAAAAACGCAGCTGCAAGTGTTTTTTTTTTAAATGTTTTTTTTTTCAGCAATTTAAGAGATTTTAAAAAATCATTGATATGCAATAATAATAACTACGTTATTTTATTCATTATTAGTGAACCTAGTTGCATTTTACTCAATATTTGCCTTGAAACACCTTTTAAATAATTGAAATAAATGAGAATATAAATAATTAATTTTTAAATGGTAGTGACTAGAAGATTATAACTATATCCCCTTATTAAAATTACTAAATAAAAAAAAAACCCTTTTAGTAAATAATGTATGAATTCTTTCCTCTTTGGTTATAAATTTGCTACCATATATTTTGAATTTCCATTGTTTTTATATAGTATGCAATAATTAACTATAAAGCTAATTTGTAATATTGGATTGAAGTCAGTCAGTGAATGCATCGCATTTTTCCCATTTTATTTCCCATTTACTAGTAGTAACTATCTTACTGTCTTAGATATATCTATGTATCCTTACAATTTTTTTTTCTGACCCAAGTCAGTAACTTTTCAAACTAAATAAAATTGTTAAATAAAAGTAGAAGTAATTCCTATAATTGATCTAGAACTGTCTGGACATGAATGTAAGGATGCCAAAAACTGGTAAAACCCATCTGGTATCTTTTTTATCATAACTTTTTTTTTTCAAATTAATAAGCATATCATCCCACCATTTATCTGAGCTTAACTATGATAGCAGTGATTCTTCGAACACATGGGCTATTGGAATATAGTTTTATCTTTTAACATGTAAGTCATTAGTCCACCAAAGTATTCAGGATAAATTTTTGAATAAGTTAATTTAGTGATTTCAGTCAAATGGACTTAAATGCTACAATTACTGACTGATTAATTTTAGAATGTTTATTTCCAGTGACTGAATGAAAATCAAATCAGTTACATGGCCTAATTACATTCCACAGTTTAACTTGAGGGCTGTGGCTGACTGCAAAAGAGTGAGTTTTAAATACTGTTGTTGCCTGTTGGGCAGCTATCACTTCTATCATGCTTAGGTTATGAAAGGTTACTAAAAACCCTGTTAAAAAAAATAGAAATAAATAAAAAGCCCAATCAACCCGGGTTTTATTATAAAACCCAGTTCATAAATTTTTATTTTTTGTAAAATGGGTAAAAATAAAACATCAATTAAATATATATATATATATATAATATATATATATAATATATATATATATATATTATAATATATATATATATATATATATATATATATATATATATATAATATATAATATATATATATATTATATATATAGGTATATATATATGCTATATTATATATATATATATGAATGATATATATATAATTAAGATTTAATAAATATATATAGAGTAATATAATTATATTAAAATTATATATATATATATATTATATATATATATATATATATCACAGCCACTACATGTCACGGAATCCTCCTCCCATCTGCAAATTTTGCCGTCACCATACCTCGTAATTCTATTCATCATATCTTGGATTGATTGTCCTTTAAACTGGACCCATTCACACCGTTCATTTTCTACTCTATGGTTCATAACATTTTCTAAAAAGTTATTCCATATCTTGTCTGAATCCTCCCACTGTATAATAATAACTATTTTCTCTTACTCTTCAAGAACTGAATATTTCTTTACAAATATATATATATAGATATTATATATATATTATATATTATAGTATATATATATATATATAGTATAGTAATATATATATATATTGTAATATATATAGTGTGATATATATATATATAGAATAGAAATAAATTTTAAGTAATAAGTAATATATAATAATAAAGTATATAATATATAATATAATAGTATAGATATTATATATATAATATATATATATTATGATATAGATATTATATATATAGATATATATATATATATAGTATATAGTATATAAGTTCGGTTTATAAAACAAAATCTGCTGAATTTTCGAATCGTGCCTACTCATGTTTTTTTATAAAGTCACTGTATATATTTAGTATAGTATATATATATATATATGAGGTATAATATATATATATATATAGATATTATATATATATATATATATATATATATATATATATATATATTAGATTATATATATATATATATTATATATATATATATAATATTTATATGTGCCTATATATTTTAGTTATACATTCACCCTATATATATATATATTAATATATATATTCCAAATCTCCCCATTTTACACTGGATTTTACCATAAAAAGCCAACCCTGGTGGGCAACTCCTCGGGGAGGTGTGCAGTGGAACTCTACCCAGTTTTTTGCTATTAAACTCTAGGGAGCCAACTTACTAACTTCTTAGAGCCTATAAGATTATGGTGATGACAATGTTCAAAGTTTAAATGATATAAATTTAAAAATATTACTTAATTACTTCACTAACGATATTCCTGTTATGTCATTACTATACATTACTTTTCATCAGGGTTGGCACTGATTAAGTCAAATTGATTAAATCAATTGATTTTTTATGAAAAAAATCATGATTTTTTGATTTTTTTGATTTTTTAGGCAAATTTTTTTTTCTAAATTAATCTTTATTCTTAGTTATCACCTGATTAATGATAAGTATATTTCATCTATATAATAAGCAAATTCATCAATGTAGTTTCAAATCATTTTCAATAAAGAAATAAATAAAATTAGATTACTCAGATATTATACAGTATATATATGTAATTTAAATAACTTAATTAAACTAAATAATAATTATATTTACTAAACTTATTATTAATTAGGTAATATTTAGGATTATTTACTAATTTTATCAAAATAATAATAAAAAAGGCAATTTCTGCCTAAAAAAAATCAAATAATTCAAAAAAATCATTGATTTTTTGATTTTTTTGATTTTTTTAAAAAATGAAAAAAATCACCAACCCTGCTTTTCATTTACCTTCAGTTTCACCAATAAGACGGTGACATTCATTCAGCAGTGGGAATTTGACAATGTCTTTTACCAGAATATATATGTTTAGTTTGTATCAGGGATGGCAATTTTGGTAATTTTTTTGATTTTTTTTAAAAAATCAATTTGTGATTTTTTTTATATTTTTGATTATTTGGATTCGTAACGTCACGCGAAATATAATTTGCAAGTTACAAATTATATATCGCGTGACGTTACGAATCTGAAAAATAAAAAAAAAAAAAATCACAAATTGATTTTTAAAAAAAATCAAAAAAATCACCAAAATTGCCATCCCTGGTTTGTATATTTTATAAGTATTTACTAATTTATTTGTCAAATAATACTGAGATGATGTTAATACAAAAAAAAAAAAAAATAATAAGTAAATAAATTAAAAAAAGCCCAATAAAAACAAAAACCCCTCTGGGATGTTTTTTTTTGGTCCAACCCCGGGGTTTTTTTTCAACCCTGTTTAGGATAGATTCGAGTACTTTAGGAAAGGTTATGTAAAATTTTAAAAGAAATAGGACGATACTGAGTAAAATAGAGAATGAAGAAGTTGAAAATCAAGGTTTTCAACAACACAGGATTATGGATTCCTCCTAATTGTTGGATTCGGTTTCAAGGTTGCTGGAAACTACTTGAAAATCTCTTGACTCGACTTTATATACAATTCTCATGTATAGAATATGAAAAGATCTTTATATATTATAATATAAAGTATTGTTTTGTTATACTCGTAGATGTCACATCCTTTAAAGGGTGTTTGGAAAAGTATATTTTTCATTGTGTTAATTTATAAATATATTTTAAAGTGGTCTTTTAGTGAATTATAAAATTATTTTTTTTTTTTTTTTTTTTTTTTTTTTTTTTTTTTTTTTTATTTGTAATAAAAAGTGGTTTTGTCAGAATCGTAACATTTTTTTTTTTTTATTTATTTATTATCTAGATTTGAAAACTGGTCTTGTAACATGTTACAATTTTTTTTTCTCTCTGAATCTTATTTCAAGATATTAAAGTAATCTTGTAACAGAATTGTAACTTCTAACGTTATGATTTTTTTATAGTCTTATTTCTAGATATTGATTAGTCTTGAAATATATATATATATATATATATATATATATATATATATATATATATATATATATATATATATATATATATATATATATATATATATATATATATATATATATATATATATATATATATTAGTTAATAATAATAATAATAATAATAATAATAATAATAATAATAATAATAATAAAAATAATAATAATAATAATAATCTGGAATTTCCTTTTAAAATAAAAGTGACTAATTTTGGAACATTACGTCATTTATTGTTATATATATATATATATATATATATATATATATATATATATATAGTATATATATATATATATATATATATATATATATATATATATATATATATATATATATATATATATATATATATATATATATATATATATATATATATATATATATATATATATTCTGTAACTTACTCGACCACACACAAATGGGAACTGGAATACAATTTGTAGTTCTCAATGCGATGAGGCACCCATATAAATATATATACATATTTTTTTATCTTAATATTGGCACTGCCATTCATTTTTTGCAAAAAGAAAAAAGAAAAAAAGAAGAGTTATGATATTGTCCCGCCCACCAAACCGACCCATTCTCCTATTGCAGCCAGCCACCTGTCTGCTTGCAACAGGTGAGGGAGGTTCCGCGATGCTTGCAAGCGCTTTAGATCTTGCAATTTGCATTAAACTCCTTCTCCTCGTTCAGACGCTCCAATGGGAGGTTATTCTGATAGCGGTCGCCATTTTGTTCGCACGTGGATGGTGATTATTCGCGGAGCGTAATCGCGGGCTCCTCTCTTTTTCTCTTTTTCAGATTTCTGTCGGTGTTTGTTGTCACCTCCCCCCTTTAGTAGTTAGTCATTGTGAGAGCATTGGCATATATATATATATATATATATTATTTATATATAATGATATAGATAGAATTATTGTTATTATTATTATTACATATTATTATTATATATATATTATTATGTTATTATATTATTATTATTACATATTATTATTATTGTTATATATTATTATTGTTGTTATTATTATACATATATATTATATTATATATTATTACATATATTATTATTATTATTATTATTATTACATATTATTATTATTATATATACATACATATTAATACATATATTATTATTATATATATATTACATATATTATTATATTATGTTATATAGAAGAAGAAGAAGATATATGCATATACATATATACATATTATTATTATTATATTATTACATATATATATATATATATATATATATATATATTATAAAAAGGATGACCAAAGCCGGAATGAAGGTCATAGAACTTTATTAAACTGAAATTAACACATCTTTATAAAGGCGCATTTTTCTGTACCAGAGAGAGAGAGAGAGAGAGAGAGAGAGAGAGAGAGAGAGAGAGAGAGAGAGAGAGAGAGAGAGAGAGAGAGAGAGAGAGAGAGAGAGAGAGAGAGAGAGAGAGAGAGAGAGAGAGAGAGAGAGAGAGAGAGTGAGAGAGAGAGAGAGAGAGAGTAGAGAGAGAGAGAGAGAGAGAGAGAGAGAGAGAGAGAGAGAGAGAGAGAGAGAGAGAGAGAGAGAGAGAGAGAGAGAGAAAGAGAGAGAGAGAGAGAGAGAGAGAGAGAGAGAAGAGAGAGAGAGAGAGAGAGAGAGAGAGAGAGAGAGAGAGAGAGAGAGAGAGAGAGAGAGAGAGAGAGAGAGAGAGAGAGAGAGAGAGAGAGAGAGAGAGAGAGAGAGAGAGAGAGAGAGAGAGAGAGAGAGAGAGAGAGAGAGAGAGAGAGAGAGAGAGAGAGAGAGAGAGAGAGAGAGAGAGAGAGAGAGAGAGAGAGAGAGAGAGAGAGAGAGAGAGAGAGAGAGAGAGAGAGAGAGAGAGAGAGAGTGAGAGAGAGAGAGAGAGAGAGAGAGAGAGAGAGAGAGAGAGAGAGAGAGAGAGAGAGAGAGAGAGAGAGAGAGAGAGAGAGACTCTCCACTCACTTTTGATAATGAATCGGGTCATATAATGGGTGAGACTATACCTGCGCGCTCTATGTATAGATTATGTAGAAGGGAGGAACTCTGTGAGGAAAAAGGACAGATCTATGTGCTTTATTATTATTATTATTATTATTATTATTATTATTATTATTATTATTATTATTATTATTATTATTATTATTAGTAGTAGTAGTAGTAGTAGTAGAAGTAGTAGCTAATATTTGTGATGAGAATTGTATTAACTTAAATGTAATATTTTTTTTTATTTTAAATATTATTATTATTATTACTATTATTATTATTATTATTATTATTATTATTATTATTATTATTATTATTATTATTATTATTATTATTATTATTATTATTATTATTTTATTATTATTATTAATGATGTTTGCGCCATCGATATCACTGGCTTTTTCATTTGAGGATATTTTTAAGAGCTCTTGTGTACTATGAAGTTGTATACGTATTTCATGAATGCTTTGATTATGATTGCGGATAAGGTGAAAGATTGATGATATACAGGTTTTAGATATTTTCAGTAATACAATTGTGTCCAGAAATTGTTGGTATATATATATATATAGTAGAAGATATAGTTATATATATATATATATTATTATTATATATATATATATATATATATATATATATATATATATATATATATATATATATATATATATATATATATTTATATAACTCTATATATATATATATATATATATTTTGAAAAAATTTAGTCGAAATTTTTAGATTTTTTTTTGTAACATTTGAAAGTATTTATTTGTATGTAGGTTTTGGTATTCCGTGTGTGACTAAATTGGCTGTATGTTTTTTTTTTAATTTTTTTATTGGGTTTCATTAATTTGTATGTTTAATATCTGCATTTTTTTTCTAAGTTTATGAATTTATCTTTGATGGGAAGGAAGATCTGGAAACATTTTAAATTATTATTTTTTTTTTTTATCAAAACATCGGTATATGACTTTATATTAAAAATGCTCGAATGGTCATCTCCTTTGTCTTTAATTAACTCAATGATCCTCTGCTTTGCCTTTTTTCATCATTTCGGTTAATCTTTATTTTGGCATTGTGCCCCCTCTCGAAAGCTTTTTTATCAGACAGAGTATGGCACTACAGCAACTTTGATTTCGAAACTCTCTCTCTCTCTCTCTCTCTCTCTCTCTCTCTCTCTCTCTCTCTCTCTCTCTCTCTTTCTTTCTTCTTTCTCTTTCTTTCTTTCTTCTTTCTCTTTCTCTCTCTCTCTCTCTTCTCTCTCTCTCTCTCTCTCTCTCTCTCTCCTTCCTTTTGACTTACTTTCCTGACGTTCTATATAGTAGCTTTTGTTTACGGCCACCGTTCATCTTTTAAATATATCATTAGTACATGGTGGTCTTTACCTCTTAGATAAAAAAATAACCTTAGAAAGTCCCACTTAGAACTAGGAATGTGAGAAGCAGGTGCATTTTGGCTGGTCGGGAATCAGAGCTGGGACCAATAGATTTTGTCTACCCAGACCCA
The DNA here is from genome assembly GCA_015478945.1 of Trachelipus rathkii. NCBI lineage: Eukaryota > Metazoa > Arthropoda > Malacostraca > Isopoda > Trachelipodidae > Trachelipus > Trachelipus rathkii. The sequence goes on along the minus strand of JABUQX010092083.1, from coordinate 6,904 downwards.
GGAGCCGGAGCCGTGGAGTCATATTTTTTGAAATTTTCCTGCCCTGGCAATATATATATATATATATAAATATAGTGAAGATAGATATATATATATATATATATATATATATATATATATATATATATATATATATATATATATGTATATATATACATTCCGTATATATATATATATATATATATATATATATATATATATATATATATATATATATATATATATAATTTTTTTGTTTTTTTATTTGTATATATATATATATATATATATATATATATATTATATATATATATATATATATATATATATATATATATATATATATATATATATATATATATATATATATATTATATATATATATATATATATATTATCAAAGTGAACAAACAGGAGATAAACGGAATACTTCAGAGAACTGTTAAATGTGAGAAGAGATAGTTGAAGGAGGGGAGGATGAGGAGGGGGAGGAGATCACTATGGAGGGTTGGAGGTGGCTCTGAGAGCGATGAAGAACGGACGGGGGAAGATAGGATACCCATAAAACTAACAAAAGAGGGAGATAAAATGAAAGTAATAATTTTGGGGAGTTTAAGAATTAACGATACGTAAAGAACGCATCAGAGGGGGTGGGGGGAAAGTCAATCATAGTTCCAGATGGTGGGGAAAGTAATCAACTTCCAGTTATATAAGGAAGAGGATATACTGGAGACTTTAAAGACTACAGGGGAATATCCTTGTTGGAACCTTCGCAAAGACATTATGAGAGATTAGCCACCAACATGTGTCGACGCCACAAAAAAGAGCGGTCAAAACAGAGTGAACAGGAAAGTACATAACAGTTTTTAAGCCTTTTGAGCCTTTGACTCGACCCTGTCTAAAAAGACCGGGTGAAATCAGAGCCCCCCCCCCCAGATATGAAGCAGTACTCAATCATGGGCGGGTGAGACCCTTGTATAGCTGGAGCAACTGGAAAGAGGAAAAAAAGTCTCGCAGCTAAACAGAAGCTTCCAGTTTCTATTGAGGCCGGCCATTGCAACCGTATGTTGATTGTGAGTTTCCAAAACATATTTTTTTTGTTATATGTTAAGACAAGGATGATTATATTCGTCACAGAGAGGACGACAGAACCTGTTCGAAAAGAGATAGAAAGTTAGAAGGTGTCTTTTAGAGAAGGAGATTTGTAGAATTGGTTTTTAAGGAATTGAATTTCAAAAAAGGTTGAGACTACCCCATCCGGAATTTCTTCAGATTTTGGCGAGTATAGAATAGAAAGATCAAGACGAGTAGGCAAATTCTAGAAGTAAAAGAGGGAGCAGAATTGATATTGAATTGAAGGAATGAAGGGTCGGTCAACGTTATATGAAATGGATAGATTTAGAGGTTGCAGGGTAGAAGAGATCAATTAATGAAAATAGGTTAATAATATAGTAGGAATAGACAGAACCCTGAGGAACACCACTATTGACAAGAAAAGAAAGTCGCCCCATCAACAACAATCGACATTGAGCGATTTGAAAAAAAAGCTAGACATAAGCAAGCAAAAGAGAATGAGGAAACCCAAAGGAAGGGAGCGTAGAGAGTAGTGACGCGTTCCATACTCGGTCAAATGCTTTGATATATGTCAAGCACACCACGAAGTTCACCCCCGTTATCCTAAGAGCGAGAAGACCATAAATCGGATTAGATAGGAAAGTATATATGCAAGTAGACCTCGAGTGCCGAAAGCCGTACTGGCGATCGGAATGAGTTTCCACATTATCTAAGAAGTGAGAGGTGGAGAAGGGTTCAAAGATCTTAGATAGAATACAAGTGAGAGCTATAGGGCGATAGCTAGAATTATCAGGTGGCTTCCTTTTTGCGAATAGGTTGGACACGATGCGAAGCTTCCAACAACTGAGGGGGCAAAGTGCTAGTAATTGAGACATTAGAGAGTATAGTTGAACCAGGGGCGGGGATAGCCTCAGAGGCACACTCCCTCAAAACTCGGGAGGAATGCCATCATGGCCCACCTGCCTTTCCTATGTCATAGATTTCAGGAGCCCATCCACCCGATCAAATGTAATCACAGGCAAAGCATAGGGACACCTGAGAGGAGATGAAAGTTAAGAGAAGAATGCCAGAATTCCGTCCATGGTCGAGTTAGAGGAAATAGGAGCCGAAGAGATTGGCCTTTTCAGTTGGATAACTAGCAACAGAATCATCAGATCGAATAGAGGAGGAAAGGCAGAGCAGTTTTACAGAAGTTGCTAGAGATGTTTTTGGCAAGAGGCCAGAAAGATTGTCAGTAGGAGAACAAGGAGGTTCAGCGCACTTTCGTTTGATGAGAAGCCGCTTTTGCTCGTCGAAGACGTATCCCTGCAACTATGTCTAGCTGACTGAAATTAGCGAGAAGTGATAGGAAAACGAGAATTTTTCCACCCCGATACTCACTGTCTCTAGCTTGAATGGCCAGAGAACAAGCACGACCGAGCCATGGATTATGAGGAGAAAGATTAAGTTGAAGGAGGAATGAACCTGCTTATCCCGTCAAACGATTACAGCTCCCTCCTTATCTTTTAATACATATAAATATACATACATACAATATTCCATTACTGAGGTGCCAAATTTGTTATCATCTGCCAAACTTGGGAAACCTATACATTTAAGTCCCTGTCTAAATATTTTATACTTACTGTATATGAGGAACAGCCACGCAGGAACAAAGAAATCGTTATGGACCACAAACATGTCTCCTCATTTCCATTAATAAATACTTTTCATTTAACATATGATTAACTATTTATTATTATTATATTAATTATTATTATTATTATTATTATTAATATATTATTATAATTTTATATTACTATATTATTATTAGCTATTATTATTTTATTTTATTATATTATATTTATTATTTTTATTATTATTCATTAATTATTATTATTAATTATTATTATTATTTTTTATTATGTATTATTATTATTACATTATTATTAATTATTATATTATTATATAATTATGTAATAAATCAATCATCTTACATTGTTCTCTTTAATACAATTTTCAATAATATTTTTAATTTTTTATTTTTATTTTTATTTTTATTTTTATTTTTATTTTTTTTATTATTATTATTATTATTATTTATTATTATTATTATTATTATTATTATTATTATTATTATTATTATTATTATTATTATTATTATTTTTATTATTATTATTATTCCAAAAACTTCCTTTTAACGTGCTTTATCCCCTTTTCAGAGGGTAACACGGGGGGACTACAGGGAATCGAACTTTAAGGCCGGCTATCCCAAACCAGCGCCACCAACGTGTTTGCTGCAGTCGAGTTTTAATTTCTTGCCCCAGGAAGCATGAAAAACTCCAACTGCTACGCGGAGGATTTTGAAACCAGGTCCTCTTGCCGTGAGAGTCGGCTAGTCATCCTCCTACGCCACGAGGCCTTCTTTTCTTCTTTTTTTTTTCTTTTTCTTTTTCTTTTTTTGTTTTTTTTCTTTTTCTTTTTTTTCTTTTTTTTCTTTTTTTTTTTCTTTTTTTTTCTTTTTTTTCTTTTTCTTTTTCTTTTTTTTCAAAACTTTTGATCACCTAAATAATTTCAGGGGGATTGAACCCCCTGACACCCCCGTCTACAGCCTTATGATATATATATATTATATATATTATATATCATAATATTATATATATACTATATATATATATATATATATATATATATATATATATATATATATATATATATATATATATATATATAGTATATATATATATATATATATATAACGGAAAACGAGAATTTTTCCACCCCGATACTCACTGTCTCTAGCTTGAATGGTCAGAGAACAAGCACGACCGAGCCATGGATTATGAGACGAGAAGATTACAGTTGAAGAAGGAATGAACTGCTTATCCCGTCAAACGATTACAGCCTCCCTCCGTTATCTTAAATCTTTATTTACATCCATCATTATTCACATACTTGAGGCTAGCCCAATTTGTAATTCATCTGGCAAACTTGGAAAACCTTACATTTAAGTTCCCTGCGTCTAAATATTTTATACTTACTGTATATGCATGAACAGCCACTTGACCTAAAGAAATCGTTATGGACCACAAACATGTCTCCTCATTTCCATTACTAAATACTTTCATTTTCATTGATAACTTATTGTTATTATTATTATTATTATTATTATTATTATTATTATTATTATTATTATTATTATATTATTATTATTATTATTATATATTATATTATTATTATTATGTATATTATTATTATATTGATTATTATTATTTATTATTATTATTATTAATTATTTATTATATTTTATTAATTATGTATTATATTGATTTTCAATATTACTTTTACCTTATATATTCAAAAGTTGTCTTTTAATTATTATTATTATTTTTATTATTATTGTTATAACCCATATTTTTATTATTATGCCTTATCATTATTATTGTCATAAAATTTTTATTTTTTTTATTTATTATTTTATTTTTTATTTCCATTACAAATTTTAAAAATTATCATTTAATAATGTTTCAATAATAATTTTTATTTTTATTTTTTTTATTTTATTTTTATTTATACGATAGATCAGGAAAGGAAAGCGACTCAAATTTGAATCGTTGGACTTTCAAGATGGGTCGCCTTAGCTTCTCAGAGGAAAAAAAATAGTCTATTATTTTATTTTTATTTTATTTTTATTTTTATTTTATTTTTATTTTTTGCGTATTTTATCAAAATTTTTCTTTTTATGTTTATTTTATTTTTATTATTATTATTATTATTATTATTATTATTATTTATTAATATTTTATTAAAAATTATTTTATTTTTATTATTATTATTATTATTCAAATTATTTATTACTATTAAAAGTAATATTATTTGCAAAAAACTTCCTTTTAACGTTCTTTATCCCCTTTTCAGAGGTTAACGGAGGGGACTAACAGGGAATCGAACTTTAAGGCCGCTATCCCAAACCAGCGCCACCAACGTGTTTGCTGCAGTTCAGGTTTTAATTCTTGCCCCGGAAATAAAACTCCAACTGCCTACGCGGAGATTGAACAGCGTCCTCTCGCGTGAGAGTCGGCGAGTCAACCTCCTACGCCCCGAGGCCTTCACAACTTTATTTTTTTTCTTTTCTTTTTCTTTTCTTTTTTGTTTTTTTTCTTTTTCTTTTTTTCTTTTTTTTTTTCTTTTTCTTTTTTTTTCTTTTTTTCTTTTCATTTTCTTTTTTTCTTGGGAAATTTTTTTTTGACATAATAATTTTCAGGGGGATTGAACCCCCTGACACCCCCGTCTACAGCCTTAATATTATATATATATATAATTATAATATATAATATAATATATATATATATATATATATATATAATTATATATAATATACATAGATATATTATATATATATAACAAATATATAATATAATATTATATATGACTAGTAACCGTACTTATTTATAGTGTAATTGATTATATTGAAAAGGGAACTTTTATGTGAGGAAAGTAATTATTGGTTTATTTATATTTATTTTATTATTAATTATTAATTTTTATATAATTTATTTTTAATTTATTTAATTATATTATTCTAATTATTTATATTTAGTTGTACAAGGTAAGATTAAGGTAGTCTGCTCAAATAGACAATTTAGGGCGTCGCTGAAATAACGTCTCTCTCTGAGATGGGTCAATTATTAATGAGACGATGTAACTCTCTAATGTTTGCTCTCAATAAATGTAAATTCAATAGTTTTATTATCATATAATGTCATATAATATGTGTGATTATATAGGAAAATATTTTCTCATTTCTGTTAGTTATTTTTCTTATTGTGAGTAGTCATATAATTATCTCTTAATTTGAATAGTTTTGTTTTATTTTTATGCTCAATTTTGTATCAATCCTCTTTGGTTTACTGAGGACCACTTTATATAATTTAATGATGTTGTGAATGTTAATAATGGTTTTTACATTTGAAGTAGTTATTTATTAAGATGCTATTGTGTCATATGAGTTAGTGATATAATGATTTTGATTCATTTGAATTTATAGTATTGTCACATAAGTGTGAAGAATTATGATTAAGTTTGTTTTGTTAATTGTGTTGTTGTTGAAGGCTATATGTAATATTATATTATTATTAATATTAAATTTATAATAATTATTTAATATTAATTTTAGATATATATATATAATTTATTATTTATTATATTTTATATATTATAATATATGGCATTTTTTTTTAGGATTGAATCACATCGAATAAATTGTTGCGACTGAACTGTTAAAAATAATTTTAAAATTGTACAAGTTATAAAATTAAAAATTTATTTCTAAATTTTTATTTTTTTCTTATATTTTAAACATATTAAAAATATTTGAAATAATATATTTAAAATATATAATAAATTAATTTATTGAAAATTATTAGATGAACTATTTCTAGTATTATTTTTTCTTTTTGTAGATTGAAGTATTTATTTGTTGTATAGTTTTGTTATTCAGTGTGTGATTAATTGTGTATGGTTTTTATTTTATTTTTTTATTGGGCTGTTTTATATGTATGTTAATAATTTCTGCATTTTTTTTTTTTGTTTATGATTTATCCTATTATGGGGGAAAGGAGTGTGGTAAAATTTTTAACTATTATTATATAGATATATATTTTTTATTTTGATATAAAGAAAATTTCTTCTCTCTCTTATTCCGTATTGTTATTATATTAATAAATTAATTAATGTATTCGATATATTGAGTATATATTTGTTCCATTATTTATTATTTAGTCCTCTGTATATTTGGCTATTTTTATTATTTTATTGATTATCTTTTATATATTAGTATATTGTTTACTTTCGGTATATCTCTTTTTAATAG
>JABUQX010092082.1:0-15418 GCA_015478945.1 Trachelipus rathkii | reverse complement strand
TTTGAATTAGACATTTTTAAAGGAATGAAATTTCACAAGGTATTTCAGACGACCCCACCCGGGAATTCTATCCAGATCAGCGGGAGTAAATAGATCGGAAAGATTAAGACGAGAGGCAAGTTTAGAAGTAAAAGAAGGTAGCAAATTGAAATGAGTTTGAAGATTGAAGGGTTGTCGTAGTTCATCTGCAAAGAGTGAATAGTAGTTTTTATGATTGTGCAGGTGAGAAGAAGATCATAATGAAAGTAGGAATAAAGTAGGGGATGATACGAAACCCTGAGGAACACCACTATTGACAAAAGGAAGAAGAAGTTCTGCCCCTATCAACAACTCCCGATATTGAGCGATTTGAAAAAGTAAAACTAGACATAAGTAAGCAAATATAAGAGAAAAGGAGGAACCCAAAGGAGGGAGCTGGGCAGCAGTTGCGCGTGCCATTTACCCGGTCCAATATGTTTGGGAGATATGTCCATGGTTCAATGCGCGCCACCACGCAATCCCCGGTAGTTCCTAGGGCGGAAAACCAATCGGTAAGATAGGAAAGTATATTGCCAGTATACCTCGAGCCTCGAGCTCCGTACTGGCGATCGGAAGAATAGTGAATGAAGAGATTCCAGCATTGAAATTCTTTTTAAGAGAATGAGAGTTGAGGAGGAAGAGTTTTCAAAGAATCTATTAGATTAGAATACAATCAAGAGCTATAGGACGATAGTTGGAAGGGTCAGAGCGGCTTCCCTTTTTTCGGAATAGGTTGGACATGTGTTCGCTTCCTCCAACACTGCGGGAAAGTGTTAGTATTGAGACATAGAGAATAACTAGTCTGAACGCAGGGCCGGGGTCAGTCCGGACGGAAGCACACTCCCTCAAAATCGGGGAGGAATCCATTCGCGGCACCCGCCTTCCTAACGTTCGTAGATTTCAGGGGCCATGAACCCGATCAAATGTAATCACAGGCAAAGGCATATAGGGGACACCTGAGCAGTGAGAGGTAGGATGATTGAGGAATACCAGAACGTCCAGGGTTGAATTAGAGGGAAAATAGAAGGCGAAGAGATTGGCCTTTTCGTTGGAGAATTTAGCCTACAGATACATCAGATCGAATAATAGGGAGGATAAGACAAGATTTACAAGAAGTTGTTAGAGATGTACTTTTGGCGAACGAGGCAGAAAGATTTGTCAGTTAGTGGAGAACCAAGGGAGGTTAGCGCACTTCTCGTGTTTGATTGATTGAAAGGCCCCCGCTTTGCTCGTTCGAAGAGTATCCTGCAACCATTTTAGCTAATGAAATTTAGCTAAGAGTGATCTAGCGAGAGAGACGAGAATTTTTTCCCCTCCCGATCACTCTACTGCCTCTAGCTCTCTGGAATGTGCACCGGAGAACAAGCACGACCTCGAACCATGTCATCTATGAGGATCGAAGAGAAGATTTTTTAGTCGAAAGAAGAAGAACCTGCCTCATCCCGTTCAACGATTTACACGCTCACCTTTCTTATCGGCAGACAGTCAATGCGGGTCGACCAGAGCAAAGCAGTATTTCCAGTTATAAGTATAGCGTAGAAGCCTCAACGCAACGGCGCCCCCACCCTATCAGCCCGATCAATAGTGCCAGAAAAAAAAAAAAAAACGCGTACATATTCACGAAATATTGGAGAGAAAGTATTTAAATTTAGAGATATAAGGTTGTGGTCAGATTTACCAATAGGAGCAGAGGTTGTGTATTTATTATAGAGAGAACAACTAGTGGTGAAACATAGTCAATGTGCTCAAGAATTTGATTGGGACGATCCCGGAATGTGTGTGGGGTTCTTTTTAATTACGTTGCCTCCAGAAATCGTTTGAGAATGCTAAATGGATTTCGCCCCTCCTCCCCACTCATAAATCCAGTATGACGAGGATCCAACCATTCAGTAGTTGTTGTGTACATTTGAAATCCCCTAAATTAGAGGACCTCAGTATTTGGATGAGGAAGATATAACAGTCTCGTAAAGTCAGTAAGATATTTCAAAGAAAGAGGTGAAAATCATTGTTCTGTTAGGAGAACTAGTAGTCAGAAGCACAAAGATTATTGTAGTAGAAGGAAGAAAGATTTAAAGCCACAGAACATCGAAGTTAGGAGATTCAGATTCACGAGACGTGTTACATGAGTGTTTATGTTCACATAGGCACATACTCCACCCTTTAGACGGAAATTTATGAAAAAATTATAGTTAGATATATAAACGAGTTTAAGGGATATATGAATTTTACCATCTAGTGTTCTCAGACAAAGAGCAAAGGTTAGTAGCTGGTTAGAAGTAGAGAAGGTGGTAATTCCCCGGATGCAGAGTTAGAAGAAAAGCCGCAGGATTTGGTAAGTCGATGGGATAAGCCCGCGCCTGCGCACTCGCAAATCTGCCATCACACACGCACACATACACTACCACAACAACAAAAACAACAGATCAAAAACAGACGAGACAAAATAGTACACTTTAACTAGTATAAATTTTATTGAAATTTTTGAATTGCACTGCATTACTATAAACTTAAATGCATAAATTAAATGCTAAAACCTCGTATTTAAAAGTAAATATGTAAATTGAAAAATTTTTAAGATAGAGTTTTTTTAAAAACAGAAGTGAAACACCCCTCCTAACAATTTACGAAAAAATAAAAAAATTACCAATATTTCACTTAAACCTTATAGAAAAGTATAAATTAAAACAATATCGTACCAAATTACTGTAAGATGTTGCTTGCCAAAAATGTCTATTTTTAAAATTAATAATAAAAATCATAAAATCACGTAGACAAAACTACCGTTTTTTTTTTCATTTAAGCTCAAGAAAATAAAATTAAAAACATAAAGGAAAAAAAAAATAAAAAATATTAACCTGAGTACTGATCTAAACCTTATCGTTATTGCACAATTTCTAAAAGTACTAACTAATTGACTATCAAACATAACTACTAAAAAACGATTTTCCAAAAAACAAAAAAATTTTAAACGAATAACTTATCTTTTATATAAGGAGAATTTTCCAACTTCTTTAACATAATGTAAACTATAATAGGTTAAAAACATATTTAATACAGGGGAGCACTTAATGATACAAACACACTAAATCGGGAAAGCATAACTAAACATTATTGAAAGCAAATCAGCCTTCCTGGGAATCTGGCCAAGTCACTACTTATCACAACAAGTCTAAACACACACCGTCTAAATCCCAAGACTAATACACACCACACAAACAAATATATATATAAATATAATATATATAATATATAATATTTATATATATTTATATTATATTATATATATTATATATATATATATATATAAATTATATATATTATAAATATATATGATATTTTATTTTATTCTCATACCACGCGACAATCGGGGCACAAAGTGTTACAATTTTATGTTTTTTCCTCGACCGGTGTGGCCCTACAAAGTAGAAAAGTGCACAGTTACAGTGGTAGTGATCATGTAACCCCAGCCTCAGTCTGACCAAGTCAAGAATTCCAGCCATCAGTGGGCATGGCTAGGCTCTGGGCTCACAGACACCTACTGTGCTTGAGGCGAATAGGAATGTAGGTGTCTGTATGTGTATTAAAGGTTGTACCGTTGTATGTGTTGGCCATGGTTGTGATGTGTGTGTGATGTGGGTGTGAGTTTAGTGTATTAATACACTATGCCGTAATACACTGCCAATTAAAAGACCGACATGTCCCCTAACAAACAGCAATTCTTTCGTTGTCCGTCTGGTGACTAGTCAAAAGTACAAAAACCCCGTTTGACGAGGACTCGAACTTACGACCCTAAGCGTGCAAACGCACTCACCTCAGCCCCACTTGCCGCCCACGATATATTATATATATATAATATATATATATATTATATATATTTATATATATTATATATATATATATATAGATATTAATAATATATACTACTATATATATATATAATATATATTTATATATATATATATTAATATATATTATATATATATATAATTATATATATATAATTATATATATATATATATATATATATGAATAAATATATTATATATATCTATATGAGTATATAATGATTATGGAGCCCTATATGCTTCAAGTATCTTCATATAATATTGAAAGTCAATAACCGTTATTGTAAATTTTCATAATTTAGATTTAATTCACAATTTCAATCGCCGCACTGCCGTGTTCTAGTACCGAATTTCACCTTAGTTTGACCGTTCAATTTTATCAACTCGTGACGTTTCTCATTTTCCGCTTTCATTAAATTCTTTGCACTATTATACTAGCATTTATTTTTGATCAAATCCATAAAATTCTATAAACCAAAAAAAATAACTAGAATTGCACGCTGCCAAAGTTTTAAATACCAACTACCTGGCTACCTCCCGCTAGTTAAAAAAAGTCCTAGCAACTGGTTCTTTCTTCTTACCTGAAAAAGACGTTTTAAATTCTTCTCTAAAACACAACATGTTCTCGCCTTAACACCGTCGCTCGGCGAGCCCCGGCTTCCAAATCCCTCAAAAGTTCAACTCCATGCTCACTAGTTTCGAGCCTCGCTTAACATCCAAAGTTCTATAACATGCTTCCATGAAGACTGTTTCAAACCCCTGAGACAACATTACAGAGCAGGCAATCTATCTTTCATATCAATAACTGTTTCTCAATCAATTTTAAAGACAATCATGTCCTTGGCGAATTCCTTTTCCAATGAAGCTCAGGGAAGGTAAAAAATATCCCTCCAGCCCTCAAATATTTCTCTAATAAATTATATAATAATTAATCAATATAATAATAATCAATAATACATAATAATAATAATAATATAATAATAATAATAATAATACATATCTTACATAAAATCAATACATAATAATAATATAATCCAATAATAATAACTTAATAATAATAATCAATAATAATACATAATAAAGGTTATCATTTTATATTAAAGTCTCGATCTCGGAAACTGTTTTTTTATTAATTATTTTTTTTTAGAAAAATGTAGATTTAATTTTTTTTTTTTGTTCCAAACCAAAACCAAAAATAAAAATAATTAGGTAAATGCAATTATTGTACTGTAGTCTGTTATATAATACAAATCATTTAAATAAAATATACAATTAGATGTACTTTGTATATGTGGCTGACTTATAGAAATATCAAAGATCGTTGCTGAGAGGAAAGCTTGTAAGAGTTAGGACCCTTCGAACTAAATGTCAAACAAATAGTTAAAAAAAAAAATAACAAAAAACATAAAAAAAGAACAAAAAAAATATTAAACAAATAACTATTTAATGCTATTTGTTCTCTTCTTTTCCGGTAATAAATATTGCAAAAGGACAATGAAATAAACGTCACACATTCATTGTTTCAGTCCATTGTTGTTCATACTATTATTAACGTCAGTCAATTACATATAATAATCAAAGGCATTTTCATTCTTCTCTTTACCCCAGGTATTCTATTCAGTCAGAGTATATTAGACTCTCATATTATGAATGACTCATCCCTGCCAATTTAAGCCAACTATTAACTAATCCTTTATTTGAAATTTTACTGCAAGTTATAAATTTTTTGCAACTCTACCATCCATTTTAGGTAAAACTCAAGCTACGAGTCACTTGTTGTTACCAAGAAAATGGAGTTATTTAAAATATAATTGTTATGCTATTCAGTAACGATAAAAAAAAATTGGAAAGAAATAGTTACTTGCTCTGGAAAAATAATTTTATTGGAAATATGTTTTACATGCCAGTATAGTATATATATACTTTATATATATATATATATATATATATAATATATATATATTATATTAATATATTATATATTATAATATATATATTATACCTAATATATATATATATATATATATTATATATATCATATATCGGAGGTATACATTCCATTTATTCCTTGAGCTAAAGCTGGTTTATCTTGATTTTCAGAAATATTATCGTCTTCTTCAAATATCTTAGAAAACTCAGTGACTTTGCATCACAATTTCATCCAGAATGACAAAAATCAGTCTTTCGAGACCCCAAAATTCTTTCTTTCCTCGTGAGAAAAATGAAACAATCTTTCTGGCTTCTTTACCTAACACTCTTTATGACATTCTGAGATTTAAAAATGTCAACTCCAAATTTGATTCTTCTTCACTCACTTTTCTTGTACCGTCTGTCTGGTGATTACTGATGTTTTCACTTTTTGCTGAACGGCCTGAAACTGTTGCTTAAAAACTCTTTCCCTTAATTCCATTCTCAGACAAGTTCCAGGGAATGCTATTACTCCTTCCCCCTTGTTCTTCCTTCTAAGCTTATGCCAACACTGCCATGAAGTTAAATCTGTTTAGTGACTGTCTATCAACTCAACCTTTTCCTCCTGATTGGAAGAGTTGCATTCATCCAGGACATGATGAAGAAGTTAGACCCCAATCCAACTATCGTCATATCGCCTTAACCTCTGTTCTTCCTAAAGTTTGAATATATTCTTTAAGAAGATTTTAGAAAGCATCTTAATTCTTTCTTATAATCTTTTATCTCTGATTGCAAGATTTAAATTGTAGGTCTGTAATGTTTATCGGCAACATTTTTAAGATTAATAGTTCCTCTGATCTTCCCATTCGGTGAATCTTTCCTCGTGGCACTAGACATATCCAAAGCAGCTTTCGATAAACCCTGGCACAAAGTTTAAATTTTCTTTGGTTCACAAGTCGTTTTATTGATCTATTATTAACCTCATTAACTACTTAATCTTTAAATTCTATCATAATAGGCTGTTGCTCATGAATTCTGTCCTTATCCCAATCTCTTTGTTTCCGATTAATGCATCATAGGCTTATCTTTTTACCTTCTCGATTACTTTCAGGTGATAATCCAATACTCGTTTAATTTCTCCTTCCAAATTGAAGGAAACGATCGTCATTCATAACAAAAAATAAATAAAAATAGGAACTAGCCTTTGAAGTAAAAAACCTCTTTATACTTAAGTACTCGTACTTAAGAAAAACATGGTTGTTTTTAAATGCCTCAATAAGTCTTCGCTTCTATCTATCTTAAGGCATAATCTTTCAACACAATTATATTATCTTTTTTTCCTTTCTTTTTTTGGGAAAAAAACACAACTCTAACCTATTTCTTTTTTTAAATGCTTAGATATTTTCCTTTCTCGCAATCTTTATTAGAAGGATACACATTATGTTCTTTCTACAAGTTTCTAGGAAAATTGAGATGTTTTTCAAAGTACTCCTTTGAACTTCCTCTTCCACCCAGTTATCTAGCTATGATATAGGGATGGGTGGCCTCGCTCGCCCTGGATCCAGCCTCTCCCGTTTGAATCACATATCTGGCAGTGGTTTCCAAAAAGATACTTAATTTCCTTGACACGCTACACTCTACGGTAAGGCTTGTCGACCACTTAACTTTTCTCCTCCACCTAACACTCTCTATATTAAAATTTGTATTTACATAACAAATTTATTGATTTTACATTGCTTTTGAATTATCCAGTCATGTGCCTCCTTCTTTGAGAAGAATTCTTGATGCTACTATTTCATTTACAGTCTACCTTTGCGCCAGTTTTGTAGATTACTCTGACCTAGATTTAACTGGCTATCTCAATCTTACATGTACCACTGGCCAAACTTATGGAACACATTCCATTTTATCCTATTTTTCCAACACTTACCTCTTGATTTGCACAATTTCAAGCGCTGTAGTTATCGCAGCCCATGTCTAGGGCCTTTAATTTGCCCCCTGTTATCCATATTTCTTCACAAAATTCCGTTAGAATTTGCTGTCAAGCCCTTCTGGCCTCATCCCACTGCGTACGGATATATATATATATATGCTACTATATTATTACTATATTGATATATATATATATATTACTATATACTATAATATATAATATATTATATTATAATATATATAATATAATATATATATATATATAATATATAATATATTACGTATAAAAATAAGGGCAAAAAAAAAAATTCATATACTATTCTACACAATGATTTCTTCAAATCCCAGCAACTTATAAATTATTCGAAAAACGGAATATTACAATGCAATATATGTGTTGCATATTAATTTACAATATATAAGTTTGGGAAAGAATCGATCAAACTGCTATTAACACAAATTCTCCTCCTCCTCCTCACAATTAAACAAACCTTTGGAACTCCATTCCAAAAATCGTTTATTTATTAACATTTTAGGTATTTTTTAAGAGCGATATTGAGTTATAAGAATATAATGAATAGTTATTTCTTTTTAACACCACCCTCCGCCACCCCCACCCCCCCCAACCCCCTCGCCGTCCCCTCCCCCACCCCTCACTCACCCCCACCTCTCTCACTTTGCATTTTGATGCCCTTCATTTTTTTCTTATTTTTTTATATAAAACAAACTTGATTATTAGTGTTTGTATTCTCGTAATTCAAGGATGTCTGACATTAGGTATAATCTTTCTTAGAGACTAGCATACTTTATTTTTTCATCCTGAATTACTATTAAGTACATTATAAACCAATATAAAACATAAAAAAAAAAATAAGTTTTTTTTAGTAATCGGCCTAAAATTTTAGATGGTTTAAGCCAAATAGTTTAAATCAAACAACCATGCTTTTAACTATTAATTTTTTATCATTTTCTAGCTATTATCAATTCAATTCTATATAATATATAGAAATATTTTATTTATTTCATATTATATAAGATTAAATATATATATAATATATATATATATTATATATATATATATATATATAATATAGTATATACTATATTATATTTATATATATATATATATATTTCGATCATTCATTCATTCGATTAATGGTTTATTTATTTTAATTTCTTTAATCTTCATTAAGGTTCATTAAAAAAATTATAAATATTCTACCTAGTTTTTAATTTTACCACCTTAAAATTAATATGAAAGAAATATTTTATTAAAAAAAGGTCTAATCATTTTAAAAAAAATCATATTCAACAATTATCATCAGTATTCATAATTGAAAAATAAAAAGAATATAATAAAACCAAACCATTTTTTATAAAAACTATCAATAAATGCCAGACAATTACTGATAGAAAATGAATTAATAAATAATTTAATAATAACAATAAAAAAGAAAACTGGATCAAACTTTCAAAACCTCCGTACATAGCAACTCCTATTAGTCCATACCCCCAGCGAACTAGAAACACAACCTCTCACTTTCATTGTTAATTTGATACTGACTCTTGAAGCTTGAAGTTGAAACGTAATTCGTAATTTTGTGAATGGGAAAAGTGTTTCACAAAAACAGTAACACAAAGATGATGATAAAGCCTAATATCATAATCATTACGAAAACTTTAAAGTAAATAAAAAAAAATATGTAAAATGTTTTTTATAATGAGTCATAAAAAATTTAAATTATAAAAATACCTTTATTTCTTCATCACTCAACTTGTTGACAAGCACCGAAGGAAGTTTTGAAGTCAAAAGTTGAGCAAAGAATTCTTCTTCGTCTGTTTCGAAATGCACTTGCCTGTTTAAATGCGCTTGTCTTGTATTTTATTCAACAATAAAGAAACATTTCTCAGACAATCAAACTCCTATATTTAAAAAAAATTGGAATAATAATAATAATAATAATAATAATAATAATAATAATAATAATAATAATAATAATAATAATAATATATAATTCCTAATAATAATAATAATAATAATAATGAAAATAATAAAATTGAACCGATGAAGCCGCATTTCCTAGATTCCTCTTAAACACCATGTGTTTCAATCTTGAATTTAAAGTGTAACAGAAATAAAGTGACACACACACACCTTTATATGTTGAGTACATGAGTTCTCCCCAATGATCGTTGAATTAATGGGTTTTATAGTTTCATTCTTGACCCCATCAAACCCAAATTCGACATCCAATTCTTTCAACTCGAACACAGATGCCCTTTCTGATTCTTCATTTTTAACGCTTT
The DNA here is from genome assembly GCA_015478945.1 of Trachelipus rathkii. Taxonomy (NCBI): domain Eukaryota; kingdom Metazoa; phylum Arthropoda; class Malacostraca; order Isopoda; family Trachelipodidae; genus Trachelipus; species Trachelipus rathkii. The sequence continues at coordinate 5,408 of JABUQX010092082.1, read as the reverse complement.
CTGCTAAACCGATGTTGTTTCATCTGAGAATGAACTGAATAAAATCAGAAGAAATTGTTTAGACAGTACGATAAATTACCCCAAAAATGTCATACCAATTATGCTGAAGTTACTGGGTTCGATAGCATAAAAAATTATATCAAATTATGCTAAAGTTCCATGAAGGAAAGCAATTCTAGTTTGTAAAGCAAGTAGACTGTCTTTAAGAAAACTTTACTACAGTAATAGGAAGGGAATTGACCACAAATACTAATATGTAACAGATTTTTCATCCTTTTATAATATACTTCAGTTGATGCAATTTTATTTAAACCCACCTTGAAAATGACATAATTCCAGGTTTTTCATGCAATTTGATGGGGAAAACCAAACCACAGCTTATCCTTACGTCTAAAACGTCGCTTTTCACTGGTTTTCTGTGTCTGTAGTCTGTTTGGTATTTCATTTTTTGAAAACCTATGTTTTTGACATATTGAAAACTCCTCCTTACAATTTTTTCGAAATGATTCAAACTTGGAAATATACAAAGATTGGGACTATTATCTAAATTATTAGGAAAATTTCTTTGTTTTTAATTCCCTGATAAGATATTGAATTTTCAAAAACCTATTTTTGGGTTTTCTGAAAATGAAAAATTGGATAATTTTTTTTCTTGTTCATCCGATATGCATGAAATTTTTAGCACATTTGTAGTCGAGGAAAGATATAAAAATAGAAAAATATCTTCTTATATTTTTACTTTTTTCAAAAATTTTGTTTTCGAAAAGTGAAAAAAATTTTTTCCTTACTCATCCTATCATCAAAATTTTCAGGGCGTATATAATCGGCGAGATACTTATCTTTTTTATTAGTATTTTTTTCCGTATTCTCAAAACTTCCCTAAATTCGTTTTTTAAAAAATTTGTTGCAAGAAAAAAATTCAAAACATCTCCCCGACTTAATGTTCTGAAAATTTTCATGCAGATTGGATTTTATACAAAATGAATATTTGAATACATCCAAATATTTCAATTTGAAAACCCCAAAAATAGTTTTGAAATCTACCATGCCAGATTATGCGGATCAAAATTATGCAAAATTATTCTATTAAATGATTTGCAATATAGTCCAATCTTTGTTTATTTCAATTCAAGTTTGAAGGCAGTTTCGAAAATTATTTTTAGGAGAGTTTCGACAAATGTCAAGAACATCGGTTTTCAGAAAATGAAAATACCAATGGTAATATGGCTGCAGACATGGTTTGCTCTTTAGAAAACGACGATGAATGCTTTAGATGTGGTTGTTAATTTCTTTTATCCTCATCAAAAATGGGTGAAAATTAGGAGATTTATGTCCATTTTTAGTTGGGGGAAGTTAGGTTCAGCCCGAAGGAAAAATTGGACCCCCCTTTAAATAATATGATTAAATAATAATAATAATAATAATAATGAATAGAGTAATTAAATAATTAAATGAAGATAGAGGGCGGTATGTTCCAGTTCTTTAAAACATAATGATTTGAATTCTTGTGGTTTAAAGTTAGACAAAAGATGAATGAATTAGACACGCAACACACCTTACAATGTGTATACGTGTTTGTGTTCTTCTGCCCAATCATTGGTGGATTAATGGGTTTGGTAGTTTCATTCTTGGGCTCATCAAACCCAATGCAACATCTTAATTCTTCCAAACCCATCTCAGATCACCAGTATGGCTTTCTTCATTTTTAACACTTTCTGATAAACCGATGTTTGTTTTATTGTGAGGAAAGAATCTAGAAATAACATTCAAAAATATTTCAAATTGAGCTTACTGGGGAATGGCGATACCACAACAAATATCATACCTAATTACGCTGAAGTTGCTTAAGGTTTCGAATACCATAAATGAAATTATATCAAATTATTGTTCAAAGTTCCATGAAGAAGCAAATCTAGTTTGAATGAGCAAGTTTTAGACTGTCTTTAAGAAAACTTTACTCCAGTAATAGGAAGTGAATTGGATACGATCTACATTAACAATTAATTTAACTTTTATTAATAGTCGTATGCTTTGAGATTCACAAGTTGTTTGAATATTACTCAGGTTGAATGCAATTTTATTTTAAACCCTACCTAAAAAATGGACATTAAACTTTAATCTTTAATTTTCGGACCCATATTTTGATGGGGGTAGTTAAATAAATCCAACCACAGCTAAATATTCTTCCTCTAAAAAACGTCCGTTGATGGTTTTCTGTGTCTGTAGTCATGTTTTTGTATTTCGTTTCTTGAATTTTTTGACATATTGAAACTCCTCCTACAATTTTTTTTCGAAATGACGTCAAACTTGAAATATACCTAAGAATTGACTATGTATCTAAATTATGTTAGGAACGGAAATTTTCTATATTTGTTGGTTCCCATAATCTGAGCAAATGGTAGATTTTTCAAAACCTATTTTTGGTTTTCAAATGAAAATTTGCGATATTTTTTTTCTGTTCATTTTCATTACATTTCTTTTAGACATTTGGTGTCGGGGAGATATAAAAATAGGAAAATATTTAAAATTTGTTCTGCTTGTTCAAAAAAAAATTTCTCTTCGAAAACAATTAATAATATTTTTGTTCTCTTAATACTCATTTCCTATCATCAAAATTTAATTTTGAGGGCATTTATAGTGAGGGGCAGATACATCTTTTTTATTTAGATAGTTTGAAGCAAATCTAAATTTAAAGAAATCAGACTTTTCCGTTTTTTAAATTTGTTTCAAGAAAAAATTCAAAACCGTATGGAAAAGACAACTGTTGTGAGAATTTCATTCAGATGTGGTTATTGAACAGAGAAAAAAATACATCCCCCAAATTTCAATTTGAAAACCCAAAAATAGGTTGAAATCTACCATTGCTCTCAGATATGGAGTCAAATATCAAAATTCTGTTATTAAATAATTTAGATAATAGTCCAATCTTTTATACTTAATTAAAGTTTGAAGTCATTTCGAAAATCATTGTGGCAGGAGTTTCGACAAATGTCAGACATAGGCTTTCAAAAAATGAAAATACCAAAAAAGAATGACTACAAGACACAGAAAAAAACCCTCGATAAACTGAACGATTTAGATATTAGAAAAAGCTGCAGATTTCTGTTTATCCTCATCAAAAATGGGTGAAAATTAGGAATTTTATTGTCCATTTTTAGTTGGGGTGAAAGTTAGGTTCAGCCCGAAGGAAAAATTTCTATACCATTAATAATAAATAATAATAATAATAATACATAATAATAATGAAATAATAAAATAATTAATAATAATAATTAAATAATTATATTTAATAATAATATATAATAATAAGTGAATAAATAAAGAGGGTATTTCCAGTTCTTTTAAACAAATGTTTGAATCTTGAGTTTAAAGTGTAATTTAATAAATAAAATGACACACACACACCTTTAACATCTACTACGTGACTTGTCCCCAATCATTGGTGGATTAAGGGTTTCGGTAGTTTCATTCTGGCTCTCAAAACCCAAATTCGACATCGAATTCTTCCAAGATCTAAACATAGATGCCCCATCTCTGATTCCCTTCAGTTTTAACACTTTCTTGATTAACATATTGTTTGAATTACTGGTAATCTGAAAATAAAATCAAAGAATTTCATTTGAGCTTACTGGGATGGAATACCCCAAAAATATCATACCAATTACGCTGAAGTTACTGGGTTCGAATACCATAAAAAATTGATATTCAAATTATGCTCAAGTTCCATGAAGGAAGCTATTTCAGTTTTTGAAGAGCAAGTAGACTGTCTTTAAGAAAACTTTACTACAGTAATAGGAATTAATTAATACAAGCTAATATGTAATCAATAATTTACTTTTATTTAATAGACGTATGTCTTAGATTCACAAGTGTTGATATTACTTCAGGTTGAATGCAATTTATTAAAACCTCATCCTAAAATGGACTATAACCCATATTCTTAATTTTCATTCCAATTATTTGATGAGTTTGGGGTGAAATACCAAACCATCAGCTTTATCCTTTATCTGTCTTAAAATGCGTCGCTTTCGTGTAGGTTTTTTTCTTGTGTCTGTAGTCATTGTTTTTTGTATTTCATTTTTTGAAAACCTATTGTTTTTGAAATATTTTTTTCACTCCTCCTTACATATTTTTTTTCTCGAAAATAGATTCAAACTGCAAATTATGGACAAAGATCTGGACTATATCTAAAATTATTAGGACGGAAATTTGGAATATTTGATCCCATATCTGAGCAATGTAGATTATTTTTTCTATATAAACCTTATTTTTGGGTTTTTCTATGATATATGAAAATTTGGGATATTTTTTTGTGCTGTTACATTCCGATTTGCTATGATGAATTTTTTAGGAACATTTGTTGTTCGGGGGTAAAGAATATCAATGGGATATTGGCTTCTTGCTACTCTACAATTTAAAAATAAATTGTTTCAAACAAAGTGTATCATATCGTTTCCTAATTGATTCTCTCATGAAATTTCAGGGCGTATATAATCGGGGCAAGATACATCTTTTTTATTAACATTTTTTTATTATGAATCTCAAAACTTTCCCAAAATTTCGTTTTTTTAAAAATTTGTCTTGGCAATGAATAAATTCCAAAACATCATCCCCTGCCGACTAAATTTTCCTGAAAATTTCATATTTGCGAGAGTTGGGTGAATGAACGTAGGGAAAATAATTGAGAATGCATTCATCCCAAGTATTTCAATTTTAAGTAATTACCCCAAAAAAATAGGTTTTGAAAATCTATAATACCTTATTGTTGTCTTTCAGATAATGGTGAGGATTCAAATATCAAAAATTCTGTTATTAAATAATTTAAATAGATAAGTAAGATTCGAGATTCTTGTTGTAGTGTAGTTCGAGATCATGTTTAGAAAGTCATTTCAAAATTAATTGTAAGAATATAACTTGTCTAGACATAGGACTTCAAAAAATGAAAATACCTTATAGAACGAATCTACAGTATACCACAGAGAAAAACACCAAATCGAAATAGTACTGCTTTAGACATTAGAAAAATTCTGCAGATTTCTTTTATCCTCTATCAATGACGAAAAAGGTCTGAAAATTAGGAATTTTTATGTCCATTGTTTTATGTTGGTGAAATTAGGTTTAGTAGTTGGCAGCCAATCCAACTTCCCTAATAATAATAAATAATTAAGAATATTGAATAGTGAAGATGAATTGGCGGTGATTTTCCAGTCTTTATAACAAAGTTTGATCTTTGTGATTACAGAGTTTGTTGTAACAAAAATAAAATGACACACAACCACAACCTTTTTACATGTTGAGCACGGACTGTCCCCAATCATTGGTGATTAATGGGTTGTAGTTTCATTCTTGGGCTCTAATCAAAACCCAAAATTCAACATCTTAATTCTTCCCAACTCTAACATAAGATT
>JABUQX010092081.1:0-20825 GCA_015478945.1 Trachelipus rathkii | reverse complement strand
TTTATCGAATAAATAGAATAATTACGCTCTTGCTTAAGAAGAAATATTATCATATATTATTTAAAAACATGAGAACCTCACTTGCTTTTAGAGGAAGATAAAAATATAATTCTAAGAATCTTCACTAACAGAAATTATAAATTGTTAGAATAATAATCATTCACATTTCATAAATATAATAGTCACTGAACGTAGACCCTACAACTGTTAGATATAAGAAATAAACTCTCACGCTCCTCAATCAGCGATCCGCCTACTCCACAACTCGCTCAAAGACGCCTCCCATTATTGCGTTTGCTCTATTAAAAATTCGTCGTTTGCAGACGACGCAAAATACAACGCCTACAATACTGGGGAATATATACAAAGTTTATCCAAGAGAAGTTACATGAAACCGATAGAATAATCCCCCTTCCTAGAAAGAAACCTTCTTAAAACTACTACTTCCTTTAGAATACAAATGAGTTACGATAAAAAACAAAAAGGAATAAAATATTCTAATTGACTTATTTTATTTAACCATAAATATGAACTAATATATAAATATTATCAAGCAAAAATATTTTCTCGATCTCTTCCCGACTCACCGAAAAATCTTTTCTGTATTTTATTTTAGCAATTTATACATGCCTTCAATGTATCGATAATATGATAAAAAATAATTCTATACATACTCTAAACACTTCTTTACATTCCATCCAACCATGTTTATATTTTTATACAAGTTAACAGGAATATTAGGAACAAAGAAACAGAATACCCCTTGAACCAAGAAAAAACATTACTCTTGAAAAAATTATTCGGTTCATGAGAACAAGAAGGTAAGATTGAACAGAATCATCATTACGATGGATTGTTACGAATGCATTCCAAGCGTTGAGTTTCCTAAAACGATAGATAATGTTATACATTGCAAAACTGATTATAAGAACATCTTTGTTGGACATGTAAGTCCTACCTCAGGACTCTCGGATATAAATTGAGGCTATTAATTACATTCCAGAATAAGGAATACTTTTTGCTTGATCATTTTCAAGGTGATATTGAAGTAATTTACCGTGCTGAAACTTACCCGATAAATTACTTACGCAAGATACGGATCGTGAGTAATAGAGTCGTGTATTTTCACTGTGAAAATCTTAACACCATTTTATTATTGAAGACTACCCCTCTCCATCTTGAACTCACGGAAAACTCCTGGAATACGGAGACAATTTTGAAGTAACTTATATTTCGGAATAAAGTTGATCAATTTGGACTGTATTGGCTAATTATCAGGATTTAGAAATGATTCTCGAATATGGTCAATTTCCTCTTTTATAGGATCTCTAAATGAACGGATTTGAATAATTCTATGAATCATTATTCGGTAGGAACAACGCCATTAGTAACTAATTTAATGCAAATATTCGTGTTAGTACTTGATTGTGTCTGCAAAAAAATCTATGTGAACATGTTTCAACTTCATTCTGAACTCATCACACGAATCTATCTGTTCGTCAATAACATTTCTATCATTTTTTAAAAATGAACCTTTCTGGAATACTTATGATATGAAGAAGAAGAACTTATTGATTTTACAGGAAAGATTATACATTTATAAAGGGCTCATGCCACAACTTTAAAATTAATCACACTTATGCTACAGCGATTTCGACGACCAGAGTTAAGACATGCAATATAAAAAACGGTTGCAGCCCCTAGAATCCCTAATAACTCTGTAGGACCTGCCATACGCTTCCGAGTTTTTTCGGCAGACAATAGGTTAGTAACTAAAATGGCAAATTGTCATGTCTGAGACTTCACCAGATTGATCTAACCTTCAGCTGTACTGAGCTATTATCGTTGTCTACATCTGACCATAAGTATTTTGGGTTTATTTTCCAAATTTTCTTTTTAAATTTCTCATCAGGTCTTCTTCTGACAAATCTCTAAGATCTTCATGAGTAGGGCAATATTCTTTGTCAGGATGATGAAAATGGAGTGATATAATTGTCTATATCTAGTACGGCATCTTTGCAGTAGCCGTGCAAAAACGTAATGTCGTAGTTTCGCCGTATTGTTTCGATTGAAGTAGTAAGTTATTACATATTTGAACAAAAGGAGAAAGATACCCAATCATCAACCTTCTATTTAACATATTGACGCATGATAGTTTCTATCATTGTGAAGTTGGTCTCCAGCGTGCTGTTGGATGGGTTCTAACCTTATCTCTACTTTATTAATCTTCCAATAATTTACACAGTTGTTTGAAAGAAGACACATATTCCATAGCATTGTCACTGATTAAAACAGAGGGACAGCTATGCCTTACGATGATTCTGTGTAGCAAAGCGTTTGCAATATGAACACCGCTACGTGAAGGGATTGGACAAAGTTCTACATACCTTGTCAAGGAGTCCTTGAAAACCAAAATATACTTTGCTCCAGTCTGTCGGCAAGTCGGAAGTGGACCTAAGATATCAGTATGAATTCTACTGAACGGAGCATAAGGAATGGGATACTTGAAAATGGGGGCTCGTTTTCGGATGTTCCCCTTAACATTTAAACATGACGGGCATTCCCGACAAAATTGAAAAACCAATTTGGACATATTTGGAAATATGTACCTTTCTTTTAATTCTTTTCTCTGTTCTGATATGTCCTAGGTGACCAGAACCAAGAGCACAATGATTAATATTCAAAATATAAACCAAAGATTCAGGAATTTCAATTAATATTTCATTTTTATTGTTTTTAAAATAAAAATATCTTTTATATATGCAGGGGAAAGCAAAAAGTATTACCGTTTTCTTTTATAAAATTTGATAATCGGACCAAGTCTGGGGCATTCTCTTGTTCAGACTTCAAAACATCGCGACGAAGATATGAATAATTTCATTAATTTTCAAGTAAGTAGACACATTTGAGAAGCAGAAACATTGAAAAAACTGTGCATATTCAGAACAGGAGGATGGGATGTACTGAGAAAGATAATCTTGCACAGAATCTTTCGTTCCCTTCAATATAAAATATACAAGCTTGGGATTAAAATCATTCACCTTAATAAGCCCACTTGCTAATTGTGGTCAATCGTTATTTTTAAAAATTGATAAAGAGTTTATGATACGTGAAATTTATGTTTGAATAACCATAAACAAATATTTCTAAACTTTATTAAGTGACCAAGTTACAGCCACAACATTCTAATTACTATAGTGGTATAATTCCTGTCTGCTGTGCTAAGCATTTCTAGACGCGAAAGAAACGTTTTCTTTCCATGAATCTTTTGAGCCAATACCGTTCCAGGACCGACAACACTAGCATCTGTTGATATCAAAAATTCTTTAGAAAAATCTGGGAACTGTAAAATCGGTTCCACGATAAGCTTCTGTTTGAGCATGGTGTCGAAACGCTTTTTGTTGCTCAATAAAGACCACCTTACAAACGGACATTCTTTCTAAATAAAAACGTTAAATTGATGAGCTATAACACTGAAATGGCGGACTAAATTTCGAAAAAAGGATGTGAATCCAATGAAAGAACGCGCAGATGAGACATCCGTGGGAATAGGAAAAGTTTTCAAAGCTTGAAGCTTGTTGGATTGGCCGATAATCTTTGGAACTTATAAGAATAACCGAGATAAACTAAAGACGTTAAAAAAGTTTGCTTTTTCAACTTCACTTTCAGTTCTGCGATTTTTAAGTGCTTTAATACAAGATTAAGACTTTCATAATGTGAATTTATGTCTTTTGAAATACATAATGTCATCTAATATAAATATTAGAGAATGAAATACCTAATAGAATGTGACAAGAAGCTTACATTAATTTACAAAAAGTTGGCGAATTTCGGATTGCGCTTGGCTAATAATTATGTTACTGATAATGAACCCTAGTTTTGTAGGACATGATAATGTAAGAGGTCTGCACTTTCAGAAGCTACCTCTATACTATACTGGAGTGGAAGAAAGAATCAATAAACTTGAAAAATAACAAATCACCCATTCCTCAACTTTGTGAAAGTCGTACTTTGAATTATCTAGAGGACAACAATGGAGTATTTTGCATTGGAATTATTATATATTATTGAGACCTACGGAAGAATCGCAATAATATTTGGGTGTAGTACTCCCTTTAACTGAAATTGCATAAATTAACGGGACTACTATGAAGGAAGAATCAAAGGTTCGTATGTCATTGTATTAATGGTTAAGTCATTAACCCACGCGTCTATAATCTACTTGAAATTGTGTAGAGTTAATATGATAATATGGCAGTGAAAAGATGTTAACGGGGGGGAATCAGGGGTTAATTCGAGCTTGAATTTTCCATAGGGACATACGTCAACCTTATTGTTACTTAAAGCTACCACACATCTTTGTATGCTATGAGAAAATCGAGAATCTGTTCCAATTGAGAACCTCCTGAACCACTACAATATCAGCTTCCTTGGTTTGATTTAGACAAAGGAATTTCCTTGTAAACATCGAAGTTCAATGTATATCGGTATAAATATGGAACCAATAAAAGAATGAAATACTATTTTTTACACTCAGAACTGCTTCATAAATGCGAGAAATTTACCTTTTAAAACTCGACAAAATTCTTATCGAAGAACGATCCGGAAAGGTTGAACTAAAAATTTATTATTACAATTTAGAAAATAAAACCCTCATTAACCCTTACTATAAATATCGTCTCCAAAACAAATTATATTCGAAACACAATTTTCCTCATTTGTACACGATGAATAATTAGTTAGATTCTTATACGAAGAATATGAGCGTGATATGTCACGGCTTTAGAAATTCATTTACAAATTGCAGAGCCATCAAACGCGCATTACAGTTGGAAGTATTCTGGTAAAGATAAATCGTAACTTTGTTCATCATTTATACAAAGTTCATGAGTAAAGGAATCATTCTCAAAATTGAGATGAGGCAAAATTTGAAAAAGAATTTGCAGCATTGACCTTAACATCATCAGAAACAGAATGTGATTTATTGTTGTTCATAGAATTAAAACTTGGTTTGGATCGTGAATTAACGGATCCCATACTGAAAGAGAAATTTTTGAAGAAACCTGTTTTACCATCATAATCAATTAACATTTTCATTAGAGGATCATAGAACGCGGATAACACTAACAACAGTAGCTATAAAAGCGCTATCTGCCTTTGAATAAACACAACAATCTACAACAATGAGATGAATGTTGAATAACTGATCAATATAAGAATCACTGAAGTTTCGACACTTCCCAAAACTTCTGATTTCGGTTACCTCCGAAAAATTGATTCTTAAACAATCATGTTATCCTTTTAATTTGAGTGTGCGAAAACTTACGAAGTTTTTTAAAACACCTTTTTGAAAACGTATCGCTGACAACTACTCCCCTCTCTAATAAGATAGAAAGCTATAATAATACTCGTATTCATTACTGTGAGCTTGACACTGAAGATTGTTAATCTTCACCTATATTATTGGATCATCTTTATTTTACGAGTTTCCATTAATTTGACATGTTCGTATTAGGATTATCTAAAAATTTGATCTCTAAAGAGGTATAATAAAACGACATTCCGAGGGCTACACTTAACAACTCGTTCTCCCTTTCTCTAAAAAATTATATTGAATCCCAATAATATACTTAATCTCGCGACTTTCGACAAAATCGAACCTGATGCGGACCCAGAAATTGACGGGGTGTTTTGCCTGCTTTTCTTGAATGCGGTGATTGTAAAAATGATAAACTACATCTTGCGAAAAATACTAATCTTGCCTCTTCTTTTGGGTACTTTATAAAGTATCGTCAGTATTCTACTTACTATAACTGTGTCATAGGACATAATTAATGGGTACCCAGACACTTACTTATAATCTAAAACTTTCATTTCAACATGCGATGGAGTTCGTGACATTCAACCACTTTTTCTGTTTTCTATTTTCATGGACAGATGAATTAATTATCAAATAATTATTTTGTAGATTTATTCGAATAATTCGCACCTATGTTATGGATATTTGTCGAACCATGACAATATACGGGAGCTTTGAGTCCTTCTCGAACATTGCATAAACCTTTGCCGCAGGGTTCTATTTAAACGAGGGTTAAGTGAACGTGCTGAATTTGAGCCAGTGGGGAGCGAACCGGAAACGACAAAATGTTGAACCGGAGATTTGTGAATGAATTATGTGAGAGCATAAAGATTATTAACTAGCTCAGATGAGATTATGAAACTTACCCTGTATTTAAATCTGGATAGCGAATGGTTCCCAGCAGTATTCCCTAGCACCTCTTGCAGTTCTCCACGCACCTATGATTTATCTTGACACATGTTGAAATGACGTAATTTTTATATACATGGTGAAGAGTCGGGAGTGACAGTGTTTCACAGGATTATCAAAAGATGAACTACGTTTAGGTTGAATGTGATGCGAATGATGAGAAATATTAGAAAAACTTGAAGATTCTCTCTCTACTTTGTTTGTTTTTATTGACGCCTGCAGAAAATGATTGTATCGCGCAGCATCTTTTTCTCAGTATGTTAGAATAATATGTGATATTAAGAATGATATGGTTTTTACCTGATGAGGAAAGGAAATTAACCATCATTAAAGAAACATGGTTTTTCTTTAAATAAGCCTGTACCTGTTTAGGTATGGAATTTTGGATATTAAATTCTTCGTGAATAACACGTAGTTGAGGTTTTGTATTTGCATACAAAGTTGAAAACTCTCTTTGTCTCTGATTCATCTGAAACTTGATATCGTGAATTAAGAGATGATCGCATAAAATTTGCAACGTCTCTCTGGTGCTATCGCGGTAATGAAAACGAAAATAGACATTTATATTACGTCATAAAATAAATATAACGATTCAGCTAAAAGCTCTCTAAGTATCTTTGACTATATTGTGATTCAAGTTGATGATCTACGTTATATTTCGTAGACTCTTCCAGTTTTGCATTTCAACTCAAGGTGGAATTAATAGAAGAAAACCAACGTTAACCCTTCCTCAAGTTCAGAAAAACGGACATATGTGACGTAATTTTCAGAATAGGATTCATATACTTCGTCTTAAAAAGACAAACTTATGCGATGAAAAATAACACAATCGCCGAGATCGATTCCTTTCGCTCACAGTATTTGTCAACTAAAGCCAACATATAATCCAACCGTGGAATATATGGGTTTTCGGTGAGAGATATACTCGAGTCTATATTTATAAAATGAGGTGTCTTGAGACAAGGTCTGAGAAGATTATTAAGAACGGAAGAAGGAGAATAGAATTTTACTCGAGTCTGCCGTGCAACAGGATTTGACTCTCGTAGAGTTGAGGGATTCGTCTCGTTTATTGTTTAAGCAACTTCTCTACGATCGACTTGTGTTCTCGTTTCTCCATCAATTGAAGGTAAGCATAAACCTATAATATAGAAGAATTAAATGTATGACATACTACAGGAAAGAGATATTATAGCTTTATAAGAAAAAACATAAGTTATGAGCATTACTAATATCCAAACATTAAATGACGCTAGTAACTTATTTAACTTACTCACGAGGCATAGTAAGCAATGTTAGATGCTGATCATGCGAATGCCTCAGATTTTCGTTTAATTCTTACGTATTTTGATATACTCATGAAGAACTTAGTTTACCTCGAAAAATGTAATATTTTATTGTGTAAAAATGAGAAAAATTATATTCGTTTTGTATGATCGAAAAAATTAAAGATAAATAAATAAATAAATAAATGAACCCTTTAACCTATCCTCTTGCGGCTACTGCAGGCGGAATCGTAAACAAATCCTCTTGCGGTATCGCAGCAGAAGGTATATATAATTATCATCAAAAAATGTGAAATAATTTTCCGTTATAAGTTCTTCGAAGCAGAAATTTTGAAAATATGTGTCGTGCTTCAGTACCATTAGTATATACAAATATTTGATAAAAGATTTTGCATGTTGCATCATTATATCACTTGTATGAAGTATAGAATAATTATTCAATAAAAAATAGAAATTTTATGATGTATATATATATATATTTATTATAATATATATAATAATAATATTTTATTATAATATATATATAAATTTATTTTACTTACTATATATAATAATCATTATAATTTTATAAATATATATAAATTATGTATAAATTAAATTAAACTTTATTTTAAATATAAGTATATAATATAATATTATATATTAATTTTTACTTAATATTTTATTATATATATGATATATATATCTATTATTATAAATTCCATATCGGATTATATAATCGATATTATTATTCATATTGGTATATTAGCTATAAAGAGCTATATAATTCAATCTCGCCATGTATGACGGTCACAATATTTTAGATTATTATATATATATATTATATATTATGCTATATTATACTAATTTTATACTCATATACATATATAACGGACTAATATAATACTACTGTAATATAATATACTAGATATTTATGTTATCTCATATATATTAAAGGTAAAATATCATATTATTATAAATTATTATATAATTTATATTTTAATATTTATATATATATATAATTATTGTTGAGTAAATATTATGGGGTTAGGAGTAAACAAACTCCCTAACCCTATATCCGTGCGCAAAAGTACGTAGATTTAATATGGAGAGACGAATGTGCCAACAAGAGAACGTACAACGAGAATAAAAATTGAACTCGCTCCAGTGTAATTATAATGATATCTGGCTCCACAACTTTAATCATATATAAAAAAAATCTTAGTAAATAAAATAATATTTTACATTTTTGAGTGCTAGTACACTAGTGATGTTATTTCTCTCATTGCGTTTCATATCGAGCATGAGTTATTCAGACGAAGTGGAAAAGATGTCGCGTAAAGTGCGAAGAAAACCCTGCTATTTAGAATTTCTCCATATACTAGTCAGCTCGAAAATAAATCTTTCTCACACCCATCTAACAAGATTCGTTAGTTATAATGCTACAGTGATAATAGATAAAAATATTTCCTCTCCTTCTATGTGCCTCTACCAAGAGAGGTATCATCTATACTGAGTAAAGTGAACGCCATTTCGACTCTCGTTATTTATTAATTATATATAAATGGAATTATATTATTAATTTAAATATATAATATATAAAATAGATTATATAATTATTAATTAATTTATTTATAATTAATAGCTTATAAATTTTCAAAAACTTTATTTTATTTATATATATATACAAAAAAATAATAATTATTTTTATAATTAATATATTATTTCTATATATATAATATTATATTATCATATATATATATATTTGAAATTCACATATATATTATATTTTATTCTTATTAATATATATAATATATATATATATTATATGATAAATTATAAATAGTATTATATATATATTAATTAAAGATATATATATATATATATATATTATATATATATATATTATATATTATAGTAAATATATATATATATAAAATTAGTGAATTTACAAATATATATATATTATGAAAAAATTAATTATAATAAATATATTTTGATAATATATATATAATATATATATATTATATATATATATTAATAATAGTATATTATTATATGGATCGGTTTAATTATAAATATAATATATATAACTCACTCAATATATATATATATTATATAATATATATATATTATATAGTATATATATAATATAATATATATATAACAACAGATATTCCAACGTAGTAGATGATTACTCTCTTGTGGGATAGAAGAGGATATATTTATTTTTTCTGTACATTTACTAACGAATGTAGTATATGTGAAGGATTAATTTATTATATTTGGGAAAATTAAATGAGAGGAAAATTCCAAGAAATCCAAAATTTCCCTGTCTGACTCAAAGAAAAAACCGCAAGAGAAATTAATCTGTGCAACTCAAATTTAAATAATTATTATTATTATTTTTTTTTTTGTAAGGTCATCATGTGGTATTTTTCGAGAGGTGATTTGCCGTAGGCGTGCAATGTGGGTGGCAAAAATTTCATCCATATAAAGCTAAGTTTTTGCCGTTAAAGGAGTTAGGGGAGTTTTTCCACCCCCAAAATTATCCAAATATATATATATATATAGATATATATATATATATATATATAATATATATAATACTATATATACCGTATATATATAATATATATATATATATATATATATATAATATATATATATATTATATATTATATATATTATATATATATATATAATTATTTTTATATATATAGAAAAATATATATATAAATATAGAATATAGAAAAATATAGAAAACTCTTATATATAGAAAAACTCTTATATTTAATATAAAATATTATATATTATATATATATATAATATATATATATATATATATATATATATATATATAATATCATATTTTATTGTTAAATGTTTCTCTTCCTTTATTTATTAAACAATTTTGAAATATTTTTTCAAGGTATGCAATTTTACGAAATATTTTTTTCAAAATTTTTTCCATATTCTTTAAACTGAAATTTACAGATTTTGAGAGAAAGAAAATTGCTGGATAGTGAAAGAAAAATTGCTGGATACCGCAAGAGGATAGGTTACAGGGTTCATTTCATTTATTTATTTATTTATTTTAAATTTTATGATTAAGAATATTTTTTTTTTTAAAATTCATTGGAGAAAAAGTCTTCATATTTATCTAAAATACGTATAAATACGTCTGAGCATTCCATCGATCCATCTAACATTTCTGCTTCGGAGTAAGTTTTATTCTTGGTCAAAATTTTTGGTATTTTTGCAAATTTATTTTTTTTTATAATATATTATTTTCCTAGTTTTCATATTTCTTCCTTTATATTTTATTCCTTCTATGCCGTCCAACGACTAAGAAAGTGTAAAAATAAACGAAGACGAATCCATTAAAACTCCTACCGACGAGTCAAATCCGATTGCCGGAGACTCGAGTCAAAATCTTTATTCTTCTTCCGTTCTTAATAATTCTCCAGCCATGTCTAGACCTATTTTAAATATAGATCGTCTTTCTCACCCGAAACCCAATATCCCGTTGTTAATTGGCTTTATTGAAAACTGTTGAAAGGGAATCGATCTCGGCGATTGGTTTTCATCGATAGAGTTGTATTTTCAAGACGAAGGTATAGAATCCTATTCTGAAAAATTACGTACATATGTCCGTTTTCTGAATCTTCGAGAGGGTAACGTTGGTTTTCTTATTAATTCCACCCCTGAGTTGAAAAATGCAAAAACTTGGGAAGAGTTCAAAACTGAACTGTCACTCATCTTGAATCCAATTTGTTCAAAAAGTTCTTTTGAAGCTTTTAGCGAATTCGTAAATATTAAATGGAGCAGTAATAAATCATTACCCGAGTTCATTACTGATGCACAGAGAGCGTTGCAAATTTTTATCGATTCATCTTCTTTAATTCACGATGTCAAGTTTACAGATGAACAGAGACGTTTACTTTTGTTTTCAACTTTGTATGCAAATACAAAACCTCAACTACGTGTTATTCACGAAGAATTTGATATTCAGAATTCAATACCTAAACAGGTACAGGCTTATTTAAAGAAAAACCATGTTCTTAATGATGGTAAAATCTCTTCCTCATCAGGTAAAAACTCTTATCAAACTTCTAATGTTCCAATATATTCTATGCATACTGAAAAAGGTGCTGCGCAACAATCATTTTCTCAGGCTCATAATACAAAAAGTATGCCTAAATCTTCAAGTTTTTCTAATAATTCTCATCATTCTGCATCAAATAATCAACCTAAACGTTAGGTTCTCTTTTGTAAATCCTGTGAAAATCATGGTCACCCGACTTCACAATGTATATTACGTCCTTTCTTCACAATGTGTCAGAATAATCATGTGCGTGGAACGCAAAGAAGGTGCCAGGGAACTGCCTGGGAACCATTCTCTCCTGAAGGATTAAATAGGGTAAGGTTTATATCTCAATCTGAGCAGAATAATTATGCTCCAAATCATTCAAATCTCCGTTCAAATTTTCGTCCCGGTCGACCCACTGGCCAAATTCAGCACGTTCAAAACCGTTCAAACTCAAACTTTGACAGAGGTCAAAATGGTTCTAAAAGGAACTCAAATGTTAATTATTGTCATAATTCGACAAATATACATAGCAGAGGTGCTAATTATTCAAATAAATCTCAAAATAATTATTCGAATAATAATTTTTCTGCCCCATGAAAATGTGAAAACAGAAAAAGTGGTTGAATGTCACCGCATCCATCGCATTTTGAAGATGAAAGTTTTGATGTAAAGGTAAGTTGCTTGGACCCAAATTATGTTCCAATTGCAAGTTTATATAGTAAATATGAGAATAATAAGCCAAGAAGGCAAGAATTTTTTTCAAATAGTTCATTTTCTCCGCATTCAAAACAGGCAAAACACCCGTCAAATTTTCGTGTTGGTCCGCATTCAGGTTCGATTTTGTCGAAGTCTAATTCATTTATTGATTCAAATTTTTAGAAAAGGGAACGAGTTTAATGTCTCGGAATGTCGTTATTAACCCTTTAGAGACAAATTTTATAAATCCTAATACGAACATGTCAAATGTGAACTTCGTAAAAGATGATCCAATTATAGGTAAGAGTTACTATCTTAGTGTCAAGCTCACAGTTGAATACGAGTTTATTTATGAGCTTTCTTCTTTTTTAGATCTGGGGAGTAGTGTTTCGCTGATACGTTTTCAAGTGTTTAAAAAACTTCGTAAGTTTTATCCACTCAAATTAAAGGATAACAATATTGTTATGAGATCAATTTCGGGTAACGAAATCAGAAATTTGGGAAGGGTGAAACTTCAGTTGATTTTAAATGATCAGTTATTCAACATTCATCTCATTGTTGTAGATAATGATTGTGTTTTTAAAGGTCAGATGCTTTTAGGTACTGATGTGTTAGGTGTTATTCCTGCTGTTCTTGATCTTCGTAATGAAAATTTATTGATAGATGGTAAAACAGGTTTCTCAAAAATTTCTCTTTCAGTATGGGATCCGTTAATTCACGATCCGAAACCAAGTTTTAATTCTATGAACAACAATAAATCACATTCTGTTTCTGATGATGTTAAGGTCAATGCTGCAAATTCTTTTTCAAATTTGCCTCATCTCAATTTTGAGAATGATTCCTTTACTCATGAACTTTGTATATTTGATGAGCAAAGTTATGATTTATCTTTACCAGATACGGTTACGTTTGATGCTTATTCCAAAGCAATATTATCTGTAAATGTAATTTCTAAAGCCGGAACATCGCCTCCGGAGAATACATATCTCGTGTCAGAGAAAAATTGTGTTTCGAATATATTGTTTGGAGACGTTTTAAGTAGGGTAAATGAGGGTACTATTTTAATAAATTGTATAAATTTTAGTTCAACTCCGATCGTTCTTGATAAGAATTTTGTCGTTTTAAAGGCAAATTCTCTCGCATTTAGAAGCAGTTGCTTGAGTGTAAATAAAATAGATTCATCTTTAGGTCTTTCCGATTCTGAACTTCGAAATGTTTACAAGGAAATTCTTTTGTCTAAATCAACCAAGGAAGCTGATTTAGTAGTGCTTCAGGATGGTTCTCAATTGGAACAGATTCTCGATTTTCTCATAGCATACAAAGATGTGGTAGCTTTAAGTAACAATAAGGTTGACGTATGTCCCTATGGAAAATTCAAGCTCGAATTAACCCCTGATTCCCCCCGTTACATTTTCACTGCCAATTATCATTTACCTCACAAGTTTCAAGTAGATATAGACGAGTGGGTTAATGACTGTATCCTTAAACAATACATCGAACCTTCTGATTCTCCTCATAGTAGTCCGTTATTAGCAATTCCAGTTAAAGGGAGTACTAAACCAAAAATTATTTTGGATTTTCGTAGGCTCAATAAATATATAATTCCCATGCAAACTCCTTTGCCTGATATTCAAAGTACGCTTTCCAAGTTGGGAAATGTGAATGTATTTTCAAGTATTGATCTTTCTTCCAATCCGTATAGTATAGAGGTAGCTGCTGAAAGCAGACCTTACTTATCATGCTCTACAAATAGAGGTCATTATCAGTACAAATTATTGCCAAGCGGCATCCGAAATTCGCCAAACATTTTTTGTAAATTAATGGAAGCTTCTTTGTCACATTTATTAGGTATTCATGCTCTAATATATTTAGATGACATTATTGTATTTTCGAAAGACATAAATTCACATTATGAAAGTCTTAATCTTGTATTTAAAGCACTTAAAAATGCAAAACTGAAAGTGAAGTTAGAAAAAGCAAACTTTTTTAAACGGTCTTTAGTTTATCTCGGTTTTCTTATAAGTTCCAAAGGATTATCGGCCAATCCAACCAAGCTTCAAGCTTTGAAAACTTTTCCTATTCCCACGGATGTCTCATCTGCGCGTTCTTTCATTGGATTCACATCCTTTTTTCGAAATTTAGTCCCCATGTTCAGTGTTATAGCTCATCCAATTACGTCTTTATTTAGAAAGAATGTTCCGTTTGTGTGGTCTTTTGAGCAACAAAAAGCTTTCGACACCCTCAAACAGAAGCTTATCGTGGAACCGATTTTACAGTTCCCAGATTTTTCCAAAGAGTTTTTGATATCAACAGATGCTAGTGGTGTTGGTCTTGGAGCGGTATTAGCTCAAAAAAGATTCAAATGAAATGATAAACCGTTGGAATTCGCGTCTAGAATGCTTAGCAAAGCAGAAAGGAATTATTCCACATAGAATTAGAATCGTTGGCGGAACTTGGCAACTAATTAAGTTAAAGGAGGGGGAAAATTTAAAAAATTGTTTCTTTTTAAAATGGGTACCAATTAAAATTTCACAGATCAAAACCTTTGTCTCAATTTTAAAAATAGGATTTGAACCACCAAGTTAGCAGTGGCTATTAGGTGAATTGATTTAATTGCCCAAGTTTGTATATATTGAAGGAAGAAGAATGTCTGTGCAGATTACTTCTCTCATCACCCCCCTCCTCCTGTCTCTGATTAGCACAGTTTCAATGTTGCTTCTCTTTGAAAATAAGAAATTATTCAATCTCACGTCCGATGTTTTGAAATCTGAACAAGAGAAAAATGATAATTACGTACAAAATTCATTCAAATTTATAAAAGAAAACGGTAATACTTTTTGCTTTCCCCATGCCTAATAAAGATATTTATTATTATGTCACAAAAGAAATGAAATATTTATTGAAATTCCTGAATCTTTGGTTTATACTATTCTTAAATATTAATCATTGTGCCTCTGGTTTCTGGTCATTTAGGACATATCAGAACAGAGAAGAGAATTAAAGAACGGTACATATTTCCAAATATGTCCAAATTGGTTTTTCAGTTTTGTCGAGAATGCCCGTCATGTTTAAATGTTAAGGGGAACATCCCAAAACGAGCCCCCATTTTCAAGTATCCCATTCCTTATGCTCCGTTCAGTAGAATTCATACTGATATCTTAGGTCCACTTCCGACTTGCCGACAGACTGGAGCAAAGTATATTTTGGTTTTCAAGGACTCCTTGACAAGGAATGTCGAACTCTGTCCAATCCCCTCACGTAGCGGTGTGCATATCTTAAACGCTTTGTTACACAGAATCATCGTAAGGCATAGCTGTCCCTCTGTTTTAATCAGTGACAATGCTATGGAATATGTGTCTTCTTTCTTCAAACAACTGTGTAAATTATGGAAGATTAATAAAGTAGAGATAAGCGTTAGAAGCCCATCAGCAAACAGCAACGTGGAAAGAACCAACTTACAGATAGAAAACTATCTGCGTCACTATGTAAATAAGAAAGGTGATGATTGGGTATCTTTTCTTCCTTTTGTTCAACTTTGTATAAATTCTTCTTTCAATGAAACAATAGGCGAAACTCCGCACTACGTATTGCACGGCTACTGCAAACGATTGCCGTACGATATAGATAATTATATCACTCCATTTTCTCATCCTGACAAAGAATATTGTCCTACTCATGAAGATCTTAGAGATCTTACCGTTAGAACTAATCTTATTCGAGAAATTGCCAAAGAAAATTTGGAAAATGAAACCCAAAAATTTGTCAATAGACAACGTAATAAAGCTTTAGAACGAAACAGAGATTGGTTGTAGAGTTTATATTTTAGCTATTAAACCTATTGGTCTGCCGAAAAAACTCGCGAAGCGTTGGCAAGGTCCGTACAGAGTTATAGGGATTCTAGGGCGCAACCGTTTTATATTGCAATGTCTTAACTCTGGTCGCGAAATCGCTGTACATAGTGATAATTTTAAAGTTGTGGCAGAGCCCATTATAAATGATAATCCTCCTGTAAATCATAAGTCTTCTTCTCCTAATCTTAAGTATTCCAAAAAGGTTCATTTTAAAAATGATAGAAATGATGTTAACGAACAGATAGATTCGTGTGATGAGTCAGAAGATGAAGTTGAAAATGTCATTTTTCCCAATCAGTACACACGAAATTTGCATAAAGTTACTAATGTTGTTCCTCCGAATAATGATTCAAATTATTCAAATCCGTCATTTAGAGATCCTATAAAAAGGAATTCCATTCCAAATCTTTCTAATCCTATAATACAAAACAGTCCAAATGATCAAACTTTTAATTCCGAAAGTACTTCAAATTCTCCGTTTTCAGGTTTTCGTGATTCAAATGAAAGTCCAAATAATGTAAGTTCGAATAGGTCAAGGTCAGACTCTGATCATTTCGATAATTCCGATCATTCCGATGAAAGTTACCATCCACATCAGCACTTCCGAGGTCCGAGGGACCAGAGTCCAAAAATTCTTCGTTCGAGTAGAAAACTATTGCCGATGCATAGTACACCTCGTAATGATGATTCGTTCAATCTTCCTTCTTGTTCTCATGACCGAAATAATATGTCTTTTTCAGAGTAATGTTTTTCTTGTTCAAGGGTATTCTGTTCTTGTTCCTATATTCTGTTCTAACTTGGTTACATTTAAGTACATGGTTGGATGGAATGTAAAGAAGTGTTTATAGTATGTATATATTATTTTTTTATCTATTTTATCATAAGAACCCTTGACCGTCCTGTACATAAATCTAAAAATGGAAAAGATTTTCGGTGAGTCGGGAAGAGATTGAGAAAATATTTTTTGCTGATAATATATTTATTAGTTCATATTTATGTAAATAAAATGTCTATAATAGTATTTATTCCTTTTGTTTTTTACGTAACTCATTTGTATTCAAACGAGTAGTAGTTTTTAAGAATGTCATTATCTAGGAAGGGGAGTATTCTATACGGTTCAAATGTATTCCTTCTGTATAATTACATTCGTTCCGATAGACTTCCCAAAAACAAAAGAAATATTCAGTAGTATGTATTGTTTACATTTGGAGTAGAGTCTGCAACGAGAATTGTATAAAGACGCAAACGCAGTTGAATAGTGAGGCAGTCTTTGAGAGCGAGTTGATGGAGTCAGGCGTGATCGCTGACTTGAGGAGCGTGGAGTTTATTCTTGATGTCTAGCCGTTTGTTAGGCTACGGTACAGTGACTATTTATATTTTGAAATGTGAAGTGACTTATTATTTAACATTGATATTTTTGTGATGTGAAGATTCTTTAGAAGATATTTTATTTCTCTAACAAGTGAGATTTTCTATGCTTAAATAATATTGATAATATTTACTTCTTACGCAAGAGCGTAAGTTATTTCTATTTATTTCGATAAACTGTGATTTGTGTAATCCAACGTGATTTTGCGTAAATGTCTTGAAAGATATTTTTAACTCCTGAAGAATATATTTTATAAAGAAAAACGTACCATAAATATTGCTGTTTCAATATTTATTTAAGTCTGAACTATATCAAGCATACAGGTAAAGTGTGTATTGAATCCATTTTAACTCCCTCCTCAATGCTCTCATTCTGCAAATACATTATTTCTCAACTTTGTAAATTGTTCTACAAGATTATTCATTCTGATTATTATTATTAGTCACATTGAAGATTATATGTATAAATTTAGATTCTAAGGATATGACAATGAAATTTATGACACTTATTTATTTATGAGGAAACTGAAATAGATTATAAGCTGACAAATATTTTTATTGAAAAAAAAAAAAGGATATTTAATATATATATTACATTTTTATATGATATAAATTTATGAAGTAAATTTATAAAATAACTTGAGTGTTATTGAGACCCGCTTCTTCTATTCTCTCCATTGATGTTCTTGTTGGTAATTCTTAAGACAATAGAAAAGCTCTCCTCCACAAATTCTCCATCCTATTTTATAACCTGCAATCTTCTAGTAAAAGGGTCAATTGTAAAAACCCAGCGTTGTAATTCTGCAAGAGAAGAAACAGCGTATAGAAAGTGTTGATCGTGACTAGGACTTTTATATTAAAAAAGTGGCTCAGTTTTATGATTTTGATTCTCTTTTTGAAAAGAGTGGCGATCGTGGAAAAAATTTTGTATGTGGATTTTCTATTGTCTGGGTCTGAAGAAAAGTCAGCCATCTTGGAATTGTATGCTGTCTGAAGAATGTCAGGAAGCTACGAGATTTTTTTCTTCATAAATGATACTTCATTGATCTTCGAGATTTTGCGAGATTCTTCAAATTTCTCCGACATTGTCATATTTTTCATCAGAAGAAAATTTTTTTGCTGGAAATTTGGGTTTGTGGCTTACAAATGAGGTAAAATAAAATATCGAAGGAAATTTCTGTAAGTGCAGTTACTATTTTATGATTAAATATTTGGTAAAATATTAAAAATATTTTATAAAATAATTTATTTCTCATATATTTATAAATAAAATTATAAATAATAAATTTTAAATAAATAAATATATTATATTGTATATATGTAAGCAAGGAATACTAGCAGAGGCAGAGCAAAATAGCTGTTCATGATGCACTGAAGATGATATAGTTTCTGTATGTTCAAAACAAATTCTCTGTAATCTTGTTCCCACTCTGTTGTTTTATAATCAACAAGCTCTTTGTTTTCATGCCATTGACCTGGTTTATAAATTCTGTAATTGTTGAGCTTCTTGATTGGAAACAAAAAGTAGTAGAATTGACGTATTTTTGTTGTCAAATATTTTAACTGTAAAAATATTTGCTTCATAATTTTTATTCATCATACACTGATTCAGAAAGTAGGAAGTTCGAGGTTAGAATTTCGTACTCAATAACTCTTCCACAGCTGCGTTTGAAATTTTCTGTGTCACAAGTTGAATGACGCATTTTCTTTATTAGGCTTATAATATTAAAAATATTAATTTAATATTTTTATAAGCTAAAATTTTCAAAACTTATTTCTTATATATATACAAAAATATATTTTTATATTTTTCTATAATCATAAATATCAATTCAATTATTATTTTAAATTAATATATTTATATAATATTATATATATATATATATATATTATATATATATATATATATACTATATATATATATATATATATAATATATATTATATATATACTATAATATATATAACTCGTATGCTACGTAGTAGATGATTACTCTCTTGTGGGATAGAAGAGGATATATTTATTTTTTTCTGTACATTTACTAACGAATGTAGTATATGTGAAGGATTATTTCATTATATTTGGGAAATTAAATGAGAGGGATTTTCTTAGAATTTTTCCTGTCTTACTCAAAAACGCAAGAGAATTACTCTTGTTGACAACTCCAGAAAAATTAAAAATTATATTATTATTTTTTTTTGTAAAGTGTGGCTGTATCATTTTTCGGGAGGTATTTTATTGTATGTGTGCGCTGTGGGTGGCACATCTCGTCCATAAAATCGTCAGTTTTGCCGATAAAGGAGTTAGGGGAGTTTTTCCACCCCCAAAATTCTCCAATATATATATATATATATATATATATATATATATATATATCTATATATTATTATATACTATATATATATATATATATATATAGTAGATAGTAGTGATGTATATAGAAGGTAGAGGAAAAATTAACCAAAAAAGTTATAAGTTTTGTATGTACATTATGTTAGTAGTCTGTAGAAATTACATATATATATTATATTATTAGTTTAGTATTATATTCATATATATCTATATATATACACAAATATATTATATATTTATATAAATATAAAATCACTTTAAACATTCATTGCATGATAAATATATTTTTATCACTGTGTACGAGCTTGCTTGATACTTTGCATTGCTGAGAAGTAAAATAAAAATATTTTAAAAATTTCTTCGAGAACTTAACCGAAAAGATTTTCCATTTTTTTGAGAGAAAGAAAAATTGCTGGATACCGCAAGAGGATAGGTCCATAATTTTAGTCTAGCATTACGGACTGTAGGTTTAAAGTACCACGTATTTTAATAACTTTTTTTTTTTTAATTTTATGATTTAAGAATATTTTAATAATTATTTTTTTTTTTTTTAATAATATTCACTCTGAGGAAAATCTCATTATTTATCAAAAATACGCATAGATATTTCTGAGCATTCCATCGATCCATCTACCATTTCTACTTCGGTGTGGTTCCTCTTCCTCACGTAATTTTTGGTATTTTGCCAAATTTATTTATTTTTATAATATATTATTTTCCTAGTTTTCATATTTCTTTCCTTTATATTTAATTCCTTCTATGCCGTCCGACGACGAAGAAAGATGTAAAAATAAACGAAGCCGAATCCATTTAAACTGCCTACCGACGAGTCAAAATCCTGCATATTAGCGCGAGACTCATCGAGTCAAATGCTTTATCCTGCGTTCCATTCTTAATAACTTCTCCCAGGCCATGTCTGACCTACATATATATAT
>JABUQX010092080.1:0-22644 GCA_015478945.1 Trachelipus rathkii | reverse complement strand
ATAAATATATAAATATATATATAGTTATATTATATATATATTATTATATAGGTATATAATATAATTATATATATATATATATATAATATATATATATATAAATATATATATATCATACCGTATATAGTATATATGTATATATATACATATATAATAATATTATATATATAGAATATTATGATATATTATATATATACATTATAATATATTATAATTATATATATATTAATATATATATATATATTACAATATATATTAATATATAATAATATCATATATAATATATGATATAGTATACTATATATATATTATATATATTTTATCATATATATATATATACTATATATTATATTATTTAATTCAAATTATTTATTTTTATTTATATTATTTTTATTAATAAATATACTATATATATGATAAATATATTATATATACTATATATATATCATATGATATATACTTATATATATATATAATAAATATATTATATATAGATAATATATAATATATATAAATATATTAATATATTAGTGAGTGGACCGGATGTCAAAACTTGACTGTTTGCGGATGCGGATGCGGATTGCGGATTGCGGCATGCGGAATGCGGCTATGCGGATCTTAAAGCATGATGAGGATGCTGGAATGCGGCATGCGGATGCGACTCTTAAAGTAGATGAGGATGCGGATGCGGGATGCGGATGTTACTATGAGAAATTTGGATATTAAAAAATTATATATACCGATAAATAATTATCTATATATTTATAGCTATATATACATATATATATACTATATTATATAACTAATATAATATATATATATATATATATATTATATATTAATTATACTATATATATATCTATATATATATATATTAACTACTATATACATATATACTGTATATGATGCACATGAACATGACATTGATTATGCATCAATTATATATATATATACTTATATACTATATATACTATATATATATACTATAATATAAATTATAATATAATTTAAATATTTAAAAATATATATATATATAATATATATAATAGTATATATAATTAATCTTAAAATCTCTCTCAGTCAGGCTTACAAGCCTGTCAGTGGGGCCCAACCTGCCCGCTTCCTCTTTTTTTTCTATCCATCTACGATCCCATTCCGCCATCAGCTCTTCCAGTTGCAGCCGATCTGGTGTTTCCTCAAGTGAATCCGTCTATCTGTGTCTCTCACTTTTCCGCGGCTTTCTTGTCCTTCGACGCTACCTTCGGTCTCACTCCGCTCCGCCTGGGTCTCTGCCTCCCACATTTCCTGCTTTTGGCTACTCTCTACTCCCTGCTTCTGCATACTCCAGCTGTACCCCACCCAATCTCATCTAGGTACTGCGTCCACTTTATTCTGATCATGGTGTTCAACACCTCCACACTCTCCCTCACTGTCTTGCTTTTCTCACTCTGTCTCTTCTCGACTTTCCAATCACTGTCCTCAAACACATTCATCTCCGCTCTCTGAATTCTACTCTCCTCGTTCTCCCTTCCCATGCTCCATGTCTCCTCCCCAAACAACAGTATCGGCCCGTCCAACCACTCCCTACGATTATTGCTCTCTTCACCTACCTTGCTGTTCATATACTTTCATTCTCTTCAAGATGGGTATACTGCCCTCTGACAGTCCCTGCCATACTGCTCACTTACTCATAATTTCCTTTGCACACCCGCCTTCTCTTCCAAGTGCTTCCTACATATTTATTTATCCACAATTTTTTAATCTCTTTTGTAATTATCTAACTCGCACACATCAAGGCTATCCTCTTGGCTCTTAGTACCATTTATTTTCTTTTTTTCTCCATTTTTTTTATTTTTCAATCCTGTTTCTCTCAACTTTCTGCGAAACACAGCACCATTTGCTCAACCTCTCACCATCTCCACTCCAACACGAAAAATCATCTGCATATACCATTATGTCTCCGTCAATCTCTTCTAAACTCTCTTTTACCCTTCTTATGACTGTGTCCAATACGCTATTAAACAGCATATCGGCGGACCAGGCACACCTACCCTGCCTTGCTGCTCCAGTTTTACCTCAACCCATTCTTTCCGTTTTTATATTCCCTGTTCTTAACCTTAACTTATGCTATTTCACGTATGTACTTTATCTTTTACTACCTTTATCACCTCGGCCTCCAACTTCTATAATGCCCTCTGCCGGAACTCTCCACAGCTTCTCCCTGGGCACCAGCAATCAAGCGTATCTTTTCTTTTCAAGTCTACATGAAGCGCAGAGTATATGAGCGGCACTTCTATATTGTTGATTTCCCATGTCATTTTCCTGTAGATTATCATTCTTATAAAATCTAATGCAAAATATTAAATCTGAAGTACTTCTACCACTCTGTACCATATTACTGGGCTCTTTTAATTTGCTTTATGGCTTCTTATTTTTCTATCTTAATTTTCTTTCTATCATTCTTTCATATAACTTCGCCACGTGATCCATTAGTGAAGATTTCTCTATAAATTTTACAATTTCTGCGTCCCCCTTACCTTTACTATAAATGGAAGCTATTATTGACCTTCCCCAACCCTCCTCGGCACTCTACTACTCCACCCAACATGCTAGTTCAGAAAGAAATCTCACATCAAGAGCTTTTTCAGCCCCTCTCCTCCCTCCTCCAGCAACTCAAATTATTTATCCCATCCTCACCAGCAGTTTTTCTACTCTTTATTTTCCTTAACGCCTCCTCAAATTCCTCCTGCGTTATTCCCTCTCACGTTTTCCTCTCCTCCTCCTCTCTCTCGACCTTCCTCTTCCGACCTGCACATCCACACTTCACAACTATCAAAGTACCTCTATCACCCTTTTGTTTTTTCCCTCCGGGCGCTTACCAATTGTTTCTCCATTTTTATGTTTCGTCTTTGATGATTACATACTCTACCTTCGGTTGCTTCTCTACTTATACAGTTCTTGCCAATGTAAAATCTTCTTCTTGCTTTCCTGTGTTCCTTCATACTTATCCATCAGTTCCTTTGCTAGCTCTAAGCCACCTCCTCCTTTTGCCTCCTCTTCACTCTCTCCGATTCATTTCTTGCTTCCACGCACAGGCTGTTCAGCCACTATTAATATAAGTATTATATATATCATTATATATACTATATATATTAGTAAGTACTACTTAGTTCGTTAATAGTTTATTAGCTGTATCAGTACATATTATATTAGTTAGTTACTGTGATAATATATATATATATATATTATATATAATTATAATATATATTATATATATAATATAATATATAATTATACGTTATATATTCTTATTGTGGTAACTTATAATACTAAATATATCATATAGTTATAAATTGATCCCTGTAGATGCGACTATATATTATATACTATAACGATATATGATCGTTAATTATAATTATATAGATTATAAGTAGTATATTGATATCTGTGTTATTGTTAGTCGGCTTGTATAGATACTAGTGTGTATATATATATATATCATATATATATATAGTACTTCAATCCATATGTAAATATATTTATGTTATACTATATATACAGAAATCGAAATCCTTACAATTATCCCATAAACTCCCATAAAACGATGAACACAATAATATTTACTGTTATATGCACTTTAATCAATGTTTTAGAAAAAACACCGCAACATCCCTCATTTTTCACCAAAGAGGATGCGGATGCGGATGCGATGCGGACCTATGCGGATGCGGACTACTGTGCGTTAAGATGCTGAGGATGCGGCCATGCGGATGCGGCCATGCGCTGTCACTTTACGTTGCGGAGTCTCCGGCAAATTGCGGCATGCGGATGCGGATGCCATGTCCATCACTTAATTAATATAATATTATAATAATATATATATTATTATTATATATGTGTTAATATATACTATCATACCCCTCTACTATATATAGCTCTATATTTAATATATATTATATCTGGTAAGTACCGTATAAATAATATATATATGGTAAGTTATAATGCGATATATGGTAATCATCTAGCAATCATTTATACTGTTATTAGAAGTATATGAACTATCTAATGCGATATCGTTACTGTGATTTTAATGGCATTACGCCCTTGATAAATAAAAAATCAAATATAATAAATAAAAATTGTTGATATATATTATTTTTCTTGCCAACGATATTATAATTTATTTTTTAATTTTTTGTATAAAATATTATAAAAAGCTATAATATATAATTTATATATTATTATATATTATTCATTAATTATTTATAATTATCATTATTTTATTATTATTGATGTTTATTCATTAACATATTATTATTTAAAAACACACTTAACTTTTTTATATAATTATTATATGATCAGAAAATATATAATCTCGAATTAATTATATCCCTAGTGTCAGTATTCGAACCTTTGTCTGAAAGGCGAACTGGTTAGCAGAAATATATTAAAACCTAATCCAGGTAAGAAAAAGATTAGTAAGTGAGTGGCGCGGTCTCCATAGTTTAAAACATAGATGGAAAATCGTAACATATCAGTACGCTGCCGAACGTCCATTTCGTGAAAGTTAGTTTAGTAACAAACAGTAGTATGTTTTTAGTAGCTACCCGAATAAGAGTCTTTTTTAGTTCTTTCGCACCAGATATAGTTTTGTCTACTTCACCTGAACAGCATAGTATAGTTATTAGTGCTGATGATATCGCTCAGTAGTAGTAGACTGCACGTCGGCTCGCACTCCTACACGAAGGACGTTGTAGTAAGCGCTAGTTAGTAGTAGTAAAGTATGTGTCCTAATATATCCACGATCCCGCGCCAAAAGGTCTATGTGAGCGACTCCAATTTCTATTATCTATTTTTAATTATCGCTGCAAGAGAAGATGAATTGCTTTAGCAAAAACAACTTATTGAACATCTTTAATCAAATATAAAATAAAAAATAATAGTAGCATTTATTCTTTGATAGTAGAAATATGAACACGTATGTATTCCTGTCGTGCGTCCGCGTCCGATAGCAAACTCGCTCGTCCGGCAGACAAACCACTGAGTCCAGTCGATCCACAAATTGCGTGTGAAACGCGTGTACTGGTAGAGAAGGCAGTGTAAGTAGAAATAAGTCTCGTACTTGTTCGCTTGCAGGAGTATTAAACAAAATTCCGTGAGTCCGTGCATGTGAATCCATCATGTCGGCGCACAACTCTACAAAAAAGAACCATTCTAGATTTGCGTTGATCTCAAGGGATTTTGGAATGATGCTTCATGCCAAATACGTGCAGAAAAATTTAGATAATCAAGATTCTTCTTGAGTAACCTGGGCTGAATGTGTGAGTTCCTATAAAGCATCTGTTCTTATATTTTACTCTGTGGGAAAAAAACATTGTACCTCTTCTAAAGTACTGGGGATCGAGCAATAAGGAGGGGCATGTACTCGGTATAGTTTTTTGCTACAAGTTTATCTTAGATGGCAATATAATTAAGGTTTTTTTATTTTAAACTGGTACTGAGAGAAATGTATCACTACTCAGAAAAATTACACTTGCTGGTGTGAATATATCAGTATGAAAGAGACACTTAACAAGTTAATAAAATTAACACGGCAAATCTTATCCATGATATATTCCGTGCTCTCCGTTAAAAAGATCGTTTCTTTTCTTCCGCATCCCAACACACCAAAAAATTTGAGGAATAAACAATGTCATAACTGAATCCAACCATTAACTCGACAATAGACGAAGTACACGATTGCCCAGACAGTCATTTCGCGCTCCGCGGCATTTTTATATTTTTTCCGATCAGAATCGTTCCTTCTAGGCCTGATTTAGCTCGTAGGACTATCTCTGGGCTAGCAGATTTACTTATGATAAACACTACTATCCGAATTGTGTAAGTATATGTCAGTGATATTCCTTTTAATTGACTGATGATGACTACGACGATTATCATATTTCGACTTGCTTAAGTCACCGCAGAAATGAGCCTCACGTCCGTCAACTTAAACTCCCGATTTTGACAATGATACTTCATTTGGAGGCTTTTCTCTTCTCTAGCGTTTTGGACCCTGTTCATCTGAACTCTTTTCCCTGCGTGCAAGAAGCAACGGCCCTGATTATGTTCTACGCGTTCCTTTTCATTATGGTTTCCCTATCTGCTCAGTATCTCTGAAGTGATTATCTATAACGTCATTCGCGTCGGGTAGATTAAGATAACAGGTTCCCGTTTCGATAACGTTCTTGTCCCAGTATCTGCAGTTATCCTAGTATAGATGAGCGTATGAAATTAAGATTGGACGAGAAGAATAATATGACACACGTGTTTGACTATTCGTTCCCGTGTACTTGTGTAGAGATAAAAAAATTAAAAGCGACTTCACCTCCAGAATAACGGTCATTATTACGAATCGGTAATTAACCTCATTTATACGACAGCAGCTTTGTAAACATAATTTACGCATATCGATTACAAAACTCTTTGGACGAGAAATCCGTGAAGGTGACAAGGAGGCGTCGCGTCTGATTTATGCCTAACACAAAAAGATTCTGATAATCGCAAAACAAACATCACCTATGGGGCTCGCTATGTGAAGATTAATTATTTACAATATTGTGTACATAGTTTTAAGGCTGCTTGATGATGAGTTACGACGAAACATGATCGCTGCTTAGAAGAAGGTATTTAAACACTATTGGCCGAGACGCCCGCACAACCTCTTGTGTGACCGCCAACCCATCGCCCCATGGACCATTGGCCATGTCCGGAAAATAAAAAAAAAACGACAAAATAATCGGTAGCGCTCAGTTTGTCAGTACGCTGTGTAGTTAGGTATAGGTTATGATTAGTTATTAACGCGGTTTAAAGACTCAACGAAAAATAAGCACCACACTTCTAGTATTTATAGAAACTAGTTCTCTCAGGGTTGAAGTTCATAGTTAAGTGTCAAATACGCTTAACCTTATTAGGTGTCGCTCTCGTTAGGCGGTCAGCTCGGTAGGTTGAAAGTTAGGATTCAGTTACGCAAGGTTAGCTAGGATAGGTTTTGTCAAACAAATGATTGTTTTCAGCCACATTATCACCAATGAACCTAACTGATATACTTATATTTCGAATAATAATAACGAAATTCTCGACGACATCACCAGACTACGAAATTTAGACGACTTCCCCGAAACGAACATAAAAATTCATAGCGCGAAGTGCGGCAATTTTGTTAAAAAAATCGCAACACCGGAAGAGATAAGAATGAACGACAAAATCAAGCGGTCCCCGACGTACCCACCGAGGAGCGGCGACGACCCTCAACTCCAAAAATTTGTTGAAGAAAGCAAAGCGATGCGCTTATTAGACAGAGCTTTCACGAACGCTATGAAAGGCGTTAAAACCGGGACCGTCAAGTTCCTCAAAACGCGGTTCGCAAGGTACATCATAGTAGGCGGCGTAGTTTACGGGGCGTTTAAATTAATCGTCATCCCGCATTTGTACGGGAGCTCGGGCTGCCACCTAAATCGCGTGAATCCGCACATTCCGGGGCGCGTGGAGTCGGAAAAAATAATGGAATATTCCTGCGACGACAAATCCTCGCACGGCGAAGTAAATCTTGGAAAACACCCTTTTCAATAACTGACCCACTAATTGACAAAATCATTCATTAGGCAAAGTTCATTCTTACGACAACGAATTTTACGCTCCGGTTAGGGGATACCCTCACTGCAGCGCCAACGACGTGAAAGTCTACGGCAAATGCGGGGGTTGGGGATCTTTCGGCCGAGGGTTTCCGCTTTCTACTAAATTCGACGTTTCGAAAATGGAAAAAGGAACGAGCGTAACCTGCGATAAAGCCATGGGGATCTTAGAGGCCGCGGCTGACCTTTCGGTGGGTCTCGTCGGTAAAGTCGTCGGCGCCGTGGGTAAAGAGGTCCTCGACGCGGGAAAGAACGTGTTCGATAAACTCAAAGCTAAGATTTTCAATAATCCCGCGTACGCGACCGGCGCGGCGATCGCCTGCGCGCTTCTAACTCATTCCGTATTTAAAAAAATCGGATTGACGCTCTTCGTGTTCTTCTCTATAATTATAATCGCTTATCTATATAGGAATATTTATTCACCCCTTTTTGATTCTTCGAATCCATCGCGAGAAAATCGAAAAGGCGGAATTGACGACGATGGGGCCGAAACAGAACAAGAAGAGGAAAAAGAAGATATAACGCACTCTAGTTTGACTAACGCGAATAATGTTCTTGTAAATAAGTACACCATTTATATTTAATTTATATTACACTCACCTGGTTCTAATATTTGCTCGTCCGCTTTTTAAAATATAACGTGTTGAAATTTTTCGTTTAGTTTTTGTACCCTAAGATCACTCGCGAGAACTCATTCGTGCCTCTTTTAGACCGGGACTAAAGTTTCGCCTCTAACCTCCGATCTTTTTATATTTTTTTCTCGCTCACTCAGCAGTAATAAAAAAATTCGTTATTTTTAAAAGTTATTCTTTTTATCGAGGTATGTCGCGGGTGCCGATGAGTCACCGTGCGCCGATAGTTCTATTCGGGAATAAAAAATATTTTTTAACAAAATATTTTAATATTGTTTTGATTATTACAATTTTTATTTCCTTTATTGTTTATATATATATATATATATATATATATATATATATATATATATATATATATATATATATATATATATATATATATATATATATATATATATATATATATATATATATATATATATATTAATATATATATATATATATATATATTTTTATATATTTATTTATTATATATATATATATATATATATATATATATATATATACAAATTAAATCAAAATAATATCCAAATTTTTAAAGTTGTTCAGCAAATAAAACTTTTTACGCTCAATATACGCCGGTCGGTGAAAATGGCGATTGCTTAGCTTTAACTCTTCTTCTAGAGGCCAAAGAACGCGAAATTCTCGAATTAAATTGCGATATCGAAAGGCGTCGAATTTCATTCCAAGAACGCCTTTTTGCAAAGCTTCGAATACGCAACACATCCGTATTCTATATTTTTCGTCAGAAAATTGGAACCTCGTCCCGTCTTCCATGATAAAATTTACCGGAATTCGTTTCTCCAAAGGGCATAGGATCCCTAATCGCGTATCGGTGGTGGGATTACTATTAGATTCGAAACAGTAACCGTTCTCGTTTTTAAAACGATTAAATTCTCCGCAACTGTACAAACGTTGCGTTTTACTTTGACTATAGCACGAATCGCAATCTTGTTTGAGATTTTGACAAAATAATAAAATTTTTTCGTAAAAATCAACCGCGAAGATCATCGCTAGGCGATGGAGGTCGGGGCCCCTTTCGGAATATCGCATAGCTCCGCGCACTAGGTCTTTCCTATTTTTTTCGTCTTTGATTTCCTCTTCTATTTCTTCATCGCTAAAATTGTCGGGTCGCTTCAAGATTCTTTCTAACTTTCTTAAATCGTGAGTAACGAATACGACGATTAAAGATTCGTGTTTCGCGTCTTTGCCGCCCGCTATAATCGAAGTTGTATTTAAAAGACGGTTTTCTAGCCAAAGTTTGTTAGCGAGCTCTTTCATCAAAGATATCAACCTCAACGTCATTCTCGGATTTCTCACGGTCCGAGCTATTTCGGTGCAATACCCGACGAGATTTTCGTATTTATCTAAACGGCTGCAACACGAGTTTACGAAAGAAATATCTCCGATATCTATAAAATTCATAATATTTAGTATAGTTTGATGAAATTCGAAATAGTCTTTCGTTATAGAGTGAAAGCAATCTCTGAATCCTAAAAAAAAAATTTTTTTCTTAACTCTTTCCTTTCCATTTTTTTCTATGATAAGATTAATATAACATAACGTATCGCCGCATAAAAACATACGTAAATCGTTCTCCCGCGGCGAAATATTGTTGTTTCGGTGGTCGATTTCGAAACAAAATTCGGGAAAGCGCGTTTCCAAATGCTTCATTAAATCAGGTTTTTCACTTTTCTTAGTAGCCACCGCGAGGCATAAAAAGGCGCCTTCGCGATCGCCTAACATTTGAAGGAACGCATTTTTTAAAATGAACATCTTTTTATAAAATAATCTCGTCACACCTATGTAGAGTCTTTGACTTATCTGAAAAATCAAATCGTGTAGGAGACGAGAACATTTTGGTATTAATATTATTAACGACGAAGTTTTAGGAATGGATAGAGCGAATGGAATATACTCAGCGTGAATGGGAAAGTTGTGATGAATTTCAAAATGTCCTTCTACTCGTTTAAGTTTTTCGGAAATGCGAAAGTGATCACAAATACGGCTCCACAATTGTTTTCGAAATTCGAAACTCTTTTCCTTTTTCATACCCAGTCGATAAAAATCGTAGTTTGCGATATTCAGCGTTGCCGAATTTTTATTTTCCGCGGCTTTGACGGAGGCGTTGGCGTTACTAAGTGCGTGTTCGTCTTCATCAATTTCCATCGGCATTTCTCGCTGCTGCTCAGAATTGGCATTCTTAAATTTTTCTCTAATGTCAACAACTTCGGTGATTATTAATTCCCCGTCCTTTTTTTTAACAAAGGGGCAGGTTAAAGTTGAACATGGAAAAAGAGTTTTAAATCCCGATATTCGTATGCGTAAAAAATCTAATTTCTCTTTTTCGGCCATTTCTCAACACCCACGGTGTTTCAACTGGGAGTTCGCGAATTCTAATCTCTTCTTCTAAAATGTTTTATCGTTTTTTTATTATTCTTTCTCGTTTGTTTATTAATTTAATATTTATCTTTTTTCTAAATTTTTTAAAACCGGCAAATGGGAACGTAATCGGTTGGTGAAAAGGCAACTTTCAAAATAATAGAAAAAGAAGATAACTAGCAGATGGGCGTAAACAAGCAACGTTTTTTGACACGTTTAAAAATAATAGGACGATTGATTGATTGATTGATTGAATAGAATAGATATTATAATAAATCATAAAAATGTAATAAATATAAAACGGTATCAATCGAAATGTTTATGAACTAATAAAATAAAAGAATTTTTTATTCGTTTCATTTATTCGAAATATTTTCGAAACGGGTTTTACTGCCACACGTTTAAAACGGCCACAAGGTTTTTAACTTAAAATGTTATTTTTTAAGATGAGAAAACAAAACAACACTCACGTATTTTAATCAGAAAATAAAAAGTAAGAATATAAGCGTACTTTTCAAAATAAAAACTTTTAAAAATAATTTAAGCTTTTTTTGGATGGTCGTCTCGTTCCGAGGAAACGATATCGTCACGTATTTACAAAAAAAGTAATAGTGTAAGATTATAGTTATACTTTTAACAAAATAAAAATTTAAAAAAATAATTTCTGTTTTTTTTTAAATTCCTATTAACGTTTTTTCCAATGATTTATTTTTAATCATTGAAAAATATTAGTGTATTTTCATAATTTGTTCCTCGCAACGCGTATTACTTATTTACTACTCCCAAATCCAAGATTCTTCGTAGAAATATCTTTTTCAAAATAATTAGTTTAACCTCGCCAACCACTTTCGAAAAAGTCTTTTTCGACGCGTATAGGTTAGTTCTTCCTAAACTTCACTTATTGGCGCAATCAATTGATGCGCTATGTGTAAAAAATAGTTTAAAAAATTTAACTTTTATATTGAAATACAAATATGTTGTTGTAAATTTTTTTTTCTTAAATTTTTTTTTCTTTTCTTATAATACAAGCCAAGGCTTGCTCCTGACGGAGCAACCTTGCCTTGAGCGCGTGATGACGCACGCGCGGGGGCTAACGCCCCGATGAAACCGTGTATTTTTAACGTTGATGAAAAAGTGTCGTAAAAAGGGCACGGAAAAAGGCATGTTTATAAATCATAGTATAAGATAACAAAAACTTTTACTGCAAAATTTTTACAATAAAACCATGAGGACAAAGTGTAAAAATTTCGGCTCAGAAAAAGGCAACTTTAAAATTAATAGGAAATAGAAGAAGATAAGATCGAACGATAATAAATTTATTTTTAGGCTTCTTTAATATTAAACCGTCGAAATCAGGAACGGATGAAAAAATCAAGCATGAAATTCTTAAGCGCCTGGGCGATGCAAATTCGCGACTCTCTTTACGCAGTCAGCGTTCCCCGATCGCAAATGATGGATTATTTTAAATCGGAAAGCGATACCCTCAAAGAATATTTGACTTCCAATACCGTTTTGGTCGCCATCGATCTCAGAGATTCTTCGAACAGCGTAGAAAAAATGAAAAAAATGGTTGAATTAACGAGAGAGTTTCTCGAACACTCGTGGATAGATAAAGTTTATTTGAGTAAATTCGTTTTCGTTCCGAACACCGAGGGAGAAACGAGAGTCGAATTTCTTAAACGCGTCGACGAATTCTCTCAAAGTTTAATGCGTAGCGAAAGCCTCTCCCCCCATCTGAACTTATATTATATTTTTGACGATTGCGGGAGCGACGAATCGTTTAAAAATGGAAAACTCAGAATACTGGGAGAAAAAAACATTCATTCGAGTCTTATTTACGTAAATGATAATAGCTATACCGATAGAGATGAAATTGATGAAAATGATGATGCAAGCCTATTTCGAGAAGCGACGGAAATAGAATTACCCTTCGACGACGACGACGACGACGACGACGACGACGACGACAGTCCGGCTACAAGACCTTCCAGAAACATAAACATCCGCGCCCTAAGACGGTGCTTTATCGAATTCGGCAAAATGTTTCACAACAAAGGCCTCAACTCTCCCAAACTCTACGTGTTGGAAAATCATTTAGAATTAGACTCTTTCCTCGTAGATATATTCAGGAAACAAGCGAACTATCACGCGTCCTTTCCCGAGGTACTAAAGAGCAACGTCGATGGATTATCTATCGGCGAGGACGGCCGATTCTCGAAAACTGTCAATAATTTTAATTTCGGCGACTTCGTAGTATTCGAAAAAGAGGATTTCGAAAACTTACGAATCGAGTTGCGAAACGCCGAAGGGGTTTCGAAAGCTACTTCGAATGAAATATTGTTTTTACTCGATAGCGGAGAGAAGGGAAAAAATAAATCTCCTTCTTTATCTCCGTCGCGATTATCCACGCACTCGCGAGAGTACGACATTGAAAAAGAGTTTATTTTGAATATGAACAAACAGTGGGTTGGAGAGCTTTATGCAATGAATGGCGATGATTCTCGCGTCGTTAAAAAAAGCATCGACCTCGTCTTCGACATTTATTCGAATTTGTTCGAGAAATTAAACCGGGCGTATATCTCGAGGGATTCGAAGACCGATTCTGTTGTGCCGGAATCCGTCGCTCCTGCCCCCACTATTAATCCTTTCCGAAACGAAGGGAAGGACGATCCAGTGACCAGAAAGCGAAACGCGAAAAGATTGCTGTCTTCATCAGTAAAAAAACCGTATAACGCAGATTTGATTTTACTCGGGAAAATGACTAATTTAAAAGGAAAAATAGAAAAGTAACTAGTAACTTAAATTAAATTTTAAGAAATATAATTATTTACCCCTTTTTTATAAAAAATAGTTTAATTTTTTAAAAAATAGGTTATTTATAAAATATATATTCGTTTTACGTATTTATATATACGATAACTAACGAAATTAAAAATAGATGAAATCGGGAACGAATGAAAGTAATAAAAAGAACAACGCTTTTATTTAAAATATCGGTTATAAAGTCATTCCCGATCAATTACGATTCGTCATATTATTAACGACGATGGAATCTTTTAATAAAAATATTTCGCGCGCCGCAGAAAATGAGGCGATCGCCAATCCCGTTCGAGCGTACGCCCTGAAACTCACCGGCTCAAAGATCTTAGCCGATAGCGGAGATTCCATTTACGTCGTCAACGTTCCGCGGCCGAGAGAACGAGAGTTTAGGTCGGCGGAGGGGAGCCTCGTTCGAGAATACGTCTC
Source organism: Trachelipus rathkii (assembly GCA_015478945.1). Taxonomy (NCBI): domain Eukaryota; kingdom Metazoa; phylum Arthropoda; class Malacostraca; order Isopoda; family Trachelipodidae; genus Trachelipus; species Trachelipus rathkii. Next base: position 8,708 of record JABUQX010092080.1, on the reverse strand, counting down.
CTTCAATCTTTTCGTGATCGCGCTCGACTTCGTAGCGCCCTCGATCAACGCTATCGCTCTCGAAGAGGCCTTGGCAGATTTCTTTTCGCGCAACGCATTAGATACCTCGCTGTGGAATCGAGTCGTTTTCCTGCGCAGGGGCGAGGGCGAATCGCGACGCAGATTTCTCTCTACCATCGAAGGTTATCTGAGAGATAAACTTCTTCAAAACCGAGAATTAAACGGGTACGTCGTCCTTAATTACCTCGTTTCCGATGGAGACGGCGACAGCAACGAGTCGTTTAAAAATGACGATGTCGACATTTCCTTTTCGAAAGAAAATATGATAATTCATTTAAATTTTATTTACGTCAACGATTTAAGAAGGGATCGAAAGAAGAAGAAAGCGGGTTACTCTAACTATCGCGCGGGCGATATGTCGCAACCGTCGTTTAATCGTCGTTCCTCCGACGCCTTAATGGAATTTTACGCGAAAATGCATAGAACCTTCCATAACAAAGGCCTCAACTCTCCGACTTTCTACTCGCTCGAAGGACTGAACGAGGTCGTCCCTTTTTTCCGAGACTATCTGACGATACGCGTGAACTATTACGCGTCGTTTCCGGAGATACTGAAGAGTAACGTCGACGGATATCGCCTAGGAGGTGACGGGAGGCTTTCGGAAAGGATAAAATATTTTTCCTACGACGATTTCGTGGCGTTTAAATCTGAAGACTTTGAAAATTTAAAAATTACCGCGTACAACGCAAAAGGCGACGTGTCGGCGGCGACGACCGATTTCGTCTCCTTACCACGAAAGAGGGAGTTATTTCCTCCGATCAGTTCGGATGCCGACGAATATAAGAACGACGTCAACTTTATTTACGATATGAACAAGCAGTGGATCGGAGAACTCTACGCGATATGCAGAGGAAGCGATTCGCGCCTAATTAGTGAAAACGTCGATCGCGTATTCGACATTCTATCGAAGCTCGTCAAGCGTTTCCGCCGGGTTTGTTTTCTCAGCAGCTCCTTCAATACTCGTAGCGTTGGCGAAAATCGGTCCAAACGAAAGGAAAACGCGAAACTTTTAATCGATTCTTCGATGTTGAAGTCCCGCGACCTCGAATTGGACCTTATGGAAAAGTTGACTAATCTGAAGGGAAAATTGGAGCGCGATCGCATAACCTATTTTTGAAGAAAGCTTATCCCCTCAAACAGTAGAAATGCAGAGAATAAAAATATTGTCGTTTGACTATTGTGCATGAAATAAATATCTTTGATATAATATGTCGTTTTATTTGCTTAATTGAATATGGGTAATCGAATACCCTTTAGAAAAATATATACCTGACCGAGTGAGAGTTGCGTTTCCTTTTTATTTGTTTAATTATCTAGACTTAGTCCAGTAAAATTATTTAAATGATAAAAAAGTAAATATTTTTTTTCAAAAAACTTTATTTTTTTCAATTTTTTGGTAGGTTTAAAGAAATTGTTTTGAATGAAACCTTATTTTCAAAAACGTGTAGAAAATTGTTATAAACATTTCGAGAGATATACCGTGTTCTTTGCATATTTCGATCTTTAAAGCAAGAAAAAAAACGAAAATTGCGATGAAAAAATGACATACGTTCGTAGGTCGACGGGACCTGTATGTACTTCGGTATCGACGAGTAGTAGTAGGTGCGAACTACTCATATCGCTAGCGAGACAAAAAACTAAAAAAGGTGGAAGTTGAAAGATGGTATTTTTTAAAGCGAGTTATCTCGACAATTAAAAGTCGTTCGAGTTTATAAACGACTCACCGATGTAATTTTTTGAAACTATAATTTTACTAGGGCGACTCGATATAAAAATTGAATGGATAGAGATGTGCCGATATAAACACCACCGCAAAGGCAGTTCTGAATGCCCATCTCCTATTATCCGATCTAGCAACAGCAGCAGTTGTAAGTTGGGTCACTCTCTTTAGGTTAACTCAAAATTCTATATTAGGAATAAATAATCTGTCTTCCTCGTACAACAGAGCGAAAAATGAGGATCGCGGTTCGGAAAATTCGATTTTCTTTTATTCGAAGCGCAAAAGTTGACGAAGACGAAAATTTGCATCGCCGAGAGGTTTCCTTCTTTCTAGTGAAGTTTAATCTGTCAAAAACCTTTTAATTTCGTCGTATTTTTTAAACTGGTTTATTCATCACATCGATAATAAAAATGTCGATAATATATTTATAATTAATCCTTTTTTTATTCTAACAAATATAAAAATATAGGGAAAAAAACACGAAAATAAATTTGAACCTATACTAACTTTCTTCGACGTACCTCTCGCTCCCTAGGAAACGATACTATTATATAACATTGCCTTCTAGAAAACCAAAAATATACCAAAGTTAGTTAAAAGTCATAAAGTACGCTAGACTATCGGTAAATCTATAAACAGTTTATAAAGCGATATTTTTTCGGAAGGTAATATAACACTAATCTTAAAAAATTTGATTCTAAAAAAAATTTATGTGTTTTTTTTTTAGGATTTTTAACTAATAGTTCGACCTTATATTAGTTCCCTAAGAGGGTTGTCTCCACCCCCGTGAAACGTGGCTATTTTTATTCGCGAAAAAAACCAAATTGAACTTAGCGAATCATTTTTATTTTTTATTTTATTTTTTTTTGGTTTCGTTACCTCTAAAAATTATTTATTATAGAAATCTGAATTTAAGGGAGAATAAAGTTAAAAAAATTAAATTAATAAAAAATAGTCTATAAAGGTTTGATATTAAAATATATGTTAATTGTGTGTATTGGAATATCAATTATTTGGTTATTTAAGTTTTTAATTTTTTTTTGGTATAGTTACCTCTAAAAACTAATTAACATAGAAATAACATACCTTTAGTCTTATTTCTTTATGTTGTCTTAAATCATTCAACGTCTTCATAGTTGTGAGTTAAGACTAAGAAAAGGACATTGAGGACTAAGGTAAGTAAAAAAAACAATTACATGTATTATCGTATTAATGTACTATGAAATATCGATTCTTTGTAGACTATTATTTATTTATTTTTTTTTAAAGATTAATTTAAGTTTATACCCCTAAACCTAAAAAAACCTGAACGATTCGAACGGCCCATTTTAGTACCGGACGAACTGTTCAGGGAGCTCGATGTCATTTGTATTGTTGTCTCTCTTAGTGACGTTTCATCGTGTCCCTAAAATAGTCGAAGGTCTAAGTTCAAAAAACTCGAAAATGGCGAAAAAGAAAAAGTTGTGAAATTTTTTTCAAATTTTGACTTAGACCTTCGACTTATTTTTGGGGACACGTGAAACGTCACTAAAGGAGCGAATATCGGGCTCGACGACGGTTCGCCGGTACTAAAACGAGCGTTCGATCGTTTCAGGTCGTTTTTTAGGGACATTATGAAACGTCACTAAAATTTAGTGACGCCGCAGAGGTAACCCGACCTCGGTAGATCCGCTTCTCGGGTCGTCCCGGGACACGTGAAACGTCACTAAAGTATTAGGAGATGAAAAACGAGTATTTTATAGATATAGCTAAGAGGTTATAATCGATTTTTTTTATCTATCAACTATGAAGACGATGATGATTTAAGACTAAGAAAAGAATTAGGACTAAGGTAAGAAAAAAAATAATTACATAGAACGTGTATGTAAGTATGTATCCATGAAAATATCGATTCTTTGTAGACTATTATTTATTTATTTTTTTTATAAATAATTTAGTTTAGTTACCCCTAAAACTTAATTAACAAAGAAAACGGAAATTTAAGGGAGACTAAATTAAAAAAATTAAATAAATAATAATAGTCTACGAATAATTTATATTCCGATGGATACAATACATACATCTTCTAAATAATAATTTTTTTTTTTCTTATCTTTTGTCCTTACTTCTTTCTTAGTCTTAAATTCATATCATCAAAAATCTAATCATATACTATAAAATGTTCGTTTTTTCATCCCCTAATACTTTAGTGTACGTTTTCACGTGTCCCGGACGACTCCCGAAGAAGCTACGAGGTCGGTTCCCTGGCGGCGTCACTAAATTAGGACGTTTCATAAGCTGTTCCCTAAAAAAACGACCTGAAACGAATCGAACGGCCAGTTTTATAACCGACTGAAACTGTCGTGAGCTCGATTTTTCCATTTGTGACGTTTTCACGTGTCCCTAAAATAGTTCGAAGGTCTAAGTCAAATCGCCTAGAAAATGCTATAAAAAATGTTGTGAACAATTTTTTTCAAATTTGACTTAGACCTTCGTCTTATTTTAGGGACACGTCACTAAAGGAGCGAATATCGGGCTCGACGACGGTTTCGCCGTACTAAAACGGCGCGTCGATTCGTTTCAGGTCTATTTTTAGGAACATTATGAAACGTCACTAAAATTTAGTGACGCCGCAGAGGTAACCCGACCTCGGTAGATCCGCTTCTCGGGTCGTCCCGGGACACGTGAAACGTCACTAAAGTATTAGGAGATGAAAAACGAGTATTTTATAGATATAGCTAAGAGGTTATAATCGATTTTTTTTATCTATCAACTATGAAGACGATGATGATTTAAGACTAAGAAAAGAATTAGGACTAAGGTAAGAAAAAAAATAATTACATAGAACGTGTATGTAAGTATGTATCCATGAAAATATCGATTCTTTGTAGACTATTATTTATTTATTTTTTTTATAAATAATTTAGTTTAGTTACCCCTAAAACTTAATTAACAAAGAAAACGGAAATTTAAGGGAGACTAAATTAAAAAAATTAAATAAATAATAATAGTCTACGAATAATTTATATTCCGATGGATACAATACATACATCTTCTAAATAATAATTTTTTTTGTTTATTCTATTGTCTACTATCTTTTTTCTTAGTTCCTTAATAATTCATCTATCTAGAAAATCTAGAGTTCTTTAAAAAAAAAAAAATAATACCATTATAAATGTTTTCGTTTTTTCATCCCTATATTACTTTAGTTTTTCATCGTTTTGTCCTCTGGATCGAGACTTCACCGAAGGAAGGCATACCGAGGTCCGTGGTTTCCCTCGGCGGCGTCCACTATTAAGTTACAGTGACGTTTGCATAATGTCCCTAAAAAAACGACCTGAACGATCGAAACGCCGTTCTTAGTTTACCGGACGAACGTCATGGAGTCGATTTTGTTCTCATTTAGTTGACAGTTATCACGTAATGTCCCTAAAATAAGTCGAAGGTCTAAGTCAAAGATCGCTCTCGGAAATCGTAAATTTGCCACATATCTGCCCATGCAAGGATTTTTTTTTTACAAAATATGTTGACATTAGACCTATCCGACTTATTTTCCGAGACACTGTGATACAGTCACTTAAAAGCTGCGAATATCGGGTCGACGACTCTCTCGGTTCGCCGGTACTAAAACGGGCGTTCGATCGTTTCAGGTCGTTTATTTTAGGGACATTATGAAACGTCACTAAAATTTAGTGACGCCGCAGAGAACCCGACCTATCGCGTAGAATTTCCGACTCTCGGTTCGCTCCAGGGACACGTGAAACTGCACATAAAAAGTATTAGCGAGATGATAAAACTAGACTTACTTCTATATAGAGATAGCTAAATGAGGGATTATACTCAATTTATTTTTATTATCTAAATTTTTATTTATTACTGAGATGATTTTAAGACTAAATGACATTAATTGATATTTGCAACATTTTGAAGAACATTGAACGTGTTTATAACATATACTATCTGACTGAAAATACTTTGAATGGAAATTGAGCATTTCTTTATTTTTTTAAAACTATAGAAGCTTTATTAATTTAGTTAACCGTAAAATTTCTTTATCGTAGCAAATGTAAATTTAATCAAACTAAATTAAAAAAATGAAAGTAATATTAATAAATAGTCTATCGAATAATTTATATTCCGATGGATACAATACATACTATCTTATAATATTAATAAATTATTCTCGAGTTTTCTTATCTTTTGTCTTATACTTCTTTTCTTAGATCTTTAATAATACATCATTCAATCAGAATAAATCTTAATTCTATACCTATAAATATGATTCGTTTTTATTTCGTATCCCTTAATAATCTACTTTAGTGTCTTTCACGTTGTATCCCGTGAGTGACTCTTATCTCGAAAGGATAGAGTTCGATACGAGAATCTGGTAGGTTCCCTCGGTGACTGTGCCTCCTTATTGAAGTATTTAGCGTGAACGATCTCACTAACTGTCTCCATATAAAAACGATCACTTGAAAAACGATATTAATTGTAGATTCTCAGTACGCGTTATTTTAGATACCGAGTCGGAACTGGTGTCGTGGTCTACGTATATTTGTTCTAATTTTAAGTGACGTTTCACGGGTCCTCATAAAATATAATGTTCGAAGTAATAGCTAATGTCAAAAAATCGCGTTTCGGGTAAATAGTCGAACTCCCGAAAAAGTTTGGTAGAAATATATTTTTTTTCAAGTTATTGACTTTGAACTCACTTATAAGTGATCGACTTTATTTTAAGGGCATACGTTAAAACGTTCTCAATGAAAGGAGCGAAATATCGGGCTCAATAGACGTATTTCGTCCTATATTATATATCATAATATAACTGCATGCGTATCTCGATAATTTCGATTTCAAGTCGTTTATTATGAGTATATTAATACTGAAGCGTCACTGAAATTTAGTGGATACACGTCAATGAGGTAACTCAGAACCTCTGAGTGAGACGCTTATCACGTTACTATTTATATATACTAATTAGTACCGTCCGGGACGACGTGAAACGTCACTTAATAGATATTTAAGTATGAAGATTGATAAAAAGGAGTATTTATTATAAGATTTAGACTAGAGGTTTATTAATATACGATTTTTTTTTAATCTATAACTATGAACGATGTTATGATTTAAGTACTATAATGAAAAGAATTATGAGACTTAAGAGCTAGAAAAAAAATAATAAAATTACATTAGAACGTGTATGTATAAAGTTATGTATCTCTCATGAATCAATATCGATTCTTGTGATAGTATATTATATTTTATTTATTTTTTCCCGATAATAATGGTGAAGTTTTAAATTTATTTGTTCAAGAACTTAAATATTAAAATAAACATTTTTACGGCAAAGATTTTAATGGATGACTACTTAAAAAAATTAACTCATTAATATTAGGCTCTTCGAATGAACTCTCTCTTCAGACTGACATCTCTACAATACAACTCGCATGCTCTCCGTAAATAAGTACATTCTTTTTTTTTCTATAATCTTTGTTCTTTACATCATTTGTCAGTGTTAAATATCATCATCAGAAATCGTAATCGTATAACCTATAAAATGTTCGTTTTTCCATTGCACTCTTGACATACTCGTTAGTCGTTTCGTTTCACGTGTCGCTCAGAGACGACTCACCGACGAAGACATGTAACAGAGACGTCTGAGAGGCGGTGCCCTCAGGCGACGTGCATACTCAAGTTAGGTGACGTTTCATAAGTCCCTAATAAAAACGACCTGAAAACGATCGAATCGTGCGCGTAGTCTAACTAGTAGAACCGCGACCAAAACTGTGCTGGATGCTCCAGAATTATGTGGAGTCGCGTGATCAATTTAGTGACGTTTGCAGTGTTCCCAATAAATTACGATGCTATACGAGAACAATATAGTAAATTCAAACAGACATGACATCCGACAAAGATCGACACGACTCTTCAAGAGAAAAAAGAGAATATAGTAACATTATAATATCTGCTCACACACTTTAGGCAGAAACAAAATTATAGACTCGTGCGAGAAAACTATTGCCCTATATTTCTCATCAGCAGAAAAACCTCGATACGGCTCAGAGACTACAGGGCGAAAGCATCCAATTCTCTGTGGGTCGTCTCGACGACGAGGGAGCGTTTCCGAAGACAGTCGTAAGGTACGATGGGTAGTCATGTCCTCTCTACGGTGCCCGCTCCTCTCTCGCTGACCACATTAGAAACGTCACTAACAATTTGAGTGGAGCCCGACAGAAGGTGTAACCCGACTCGGTAGATTTCCGCTTCTCGGCGTCGTCCCAGGGGACACGTGAAACGTCACTAAAAGTTTAGCGAGATGAAAACGAGTATTATAGATATAGCTTAGAGAGTTATAATCGAGTTTTTCACACTCAACGATGCATATTTGATAACCATGCTTAAATAATGGTCTCACTAAAGGTAAAGAAAAAAAAAATAAAGGTATTACCTGTATCCAAGACCTGATCATGCATAAGTGAAGAGCCACGAGACATTGTACTTAAAGGGCTACTTGTTCTTGTATTAACTTTCACGTCATCATCGAACTATATATAAAAAATAAACTTTGTTTATAATCTTATAAACAAAATAAATAACGATGATAAAAAAACTAATATTTAAACGTGACAATGAATGCAAAATTGGTAGAAGTAAAAAAAAATTATTTTGAGATTAAGATTAAAATTAACGATTTGTATTCTATTCAATAGGAAACTGTTACATATACCCTGCCATATCTTGAGAAATAATTGAGTTAGATTTACACAATTTTTGCACAAAACAGATTGAAGATGGCATTCTCCAATGGTAGTGAAAGTCAGATTTCTATAACAAAAAAAATGACTTCACCATCTTTGCATTCAACAGCTCACATATTTATAGTCAAACTATGTATGTCAAGTTTATTGTATTTAATTTCTTTCTTTTTTTATCTACCTCGTTTCCCCAA
>JABUQX010092079.1:0-15492 GCA_015478945.1 Trachelipus rathkii | reverse complement strand
GATTTACAATTCCCATCAAATCAGTATATAAGTTGTTCCAGTCTCAGTAAACTAGTAACTAAGTTCATATCAAAGTCTATATCGTCAAAGGGTTTCAAAATTTATAAACTAAGTAGTCTCAAAGTCTATAACCTAATTTTTCAACGTCCATAACTAAACTTGTTTTCAAAGTCCATAAACTAAATTGTTTAAGTCCATAAACTAATTTGTTTTCAAAAAACTTGCTATACGAATTATTTCTGAGATCAACACCAAATCTTTTCAAACTAAAAACTTCAATAAAGTTTAAACTATTTCATGAAATCCATGCAAAAAGCGTCCTGATTTGTATTATATTCAAACACAATCAACTTGTAGAAACTATTTTAAATAATTCCGTTAAACTCCGAATACTTAAGTTAATAAATTGTGGATTAAACTTTTCTCCAAAACCACATTTACCACTTTAATACAGTTTCAATTTTCCTACTTTAGAATCTTATAGCGAAAATATAATACTTATGGATAACTGTATAAAAACCTCAAAGTCATCCAAGGTACTTTCAAAAATATATGCAATCTCTTTAAAACAAAATACTGCTCAATAAAAGAAACTCTGTATTACTATTTTATTAAAAAACTCCAAAGTTAAAAACGTAATATATGTATATACAATTCTGATTCCAAATACCCACAATTGAATATATCAGCGGCTTTCAAAATTCACCGGCTAAACAAGTTTAAACCCTATAAATTTTTATTTACAAAGCTAATATTCTGTCATTAAATATTTCTTAATATCACTACAAAATTCACGTAATTTGTGACAGACGCAATGTTTGATTAAACTAAATGCTAGACTATCATATAAAAATCTAAAGCTTTTTCAAAAAAAGTTTCATAGTAAAATGACAATATTTATTATTTATTTTCAGAACAAACGCAATGCTGTAGTCTATCCAAGCGTATTAATATTATTCTCGAACAATAACAACCAGTCTAGTTATTATACTACTAATGTAATAATCCTAACTCTCGGCTTCACACAATTCAATTAATTTCGAACTTACCTAAGTATCTAGTTCAAGTTGAATGCAAATAAATAAATAATTTAATCTTATATCATTTATCTATATATATATATGTACACAAATTGTAATCAAAATATTACAAGTCAAATCACAAAGATGAAAGTTCAACGACAACAGAACGACTGACAGATTGGAATGCAACACAAAGAGTGAGCTCCTTGTAGCTCGGTCAGAATCAACCACGCTTCGCTTTTGTGACGTCGTACACCACCTTGCCAGAATATTGCATTTTATATTTAGCGCAAATATTTCCTGATCTTCCATTTTCTGTCAGAAACTGAGTTTAGAAACAAAATATTTCGTATATAATCATAATAAAAAACTATTATTTCCCTATCGCAATTGACTATTCTTTTTATTCTTTCTTATTTATAACTCTCCTGTTTTTTTATGATCGATTGCTACCCCTGATTACGCATATACAAAACATGGCGCACTACACTTATGCACACACCTTTTACATTTATATTAGCAAATTTCTTTTTTACTTACATATTTCGATACACACTTATTCAAATTCACACACATGTGCACATACAAATATATATATAATATAATATATAATTTAAATATAATATATATAAAATATATATAATATATAAGTAGTATATATATATAATAATTTCCTTTCATAATAATTTAAATTAAATTCTTAACCTAATTCTTCTGTTTTTGTTTATTTCCAATGCCTTTTTTCCACCAATTTACATTTAATCTTTAATTAAGGTTTCGACACTCATTGTTAATTACATTATTTTCCTTTTTAAAATAATCCCCACCTTATTAAAATTTTTTAATAAAACAAATTTTTACATTACCTAGAATCCACAGCTAACCATTGTTATAGGACCCTACCATAATGTGCTCCAGCACCGATAAAATAAAACTCAAGCCCGGATCAAACGCTCCCAGATCGATCCCGCGAAAATGCAGTTATCAATATTTGCCAATAACATTAGACAAACTATCCATTCAATATATTGCCAAATATTACAAAGAAATGACGAATTGTTAAGAAGTTGGACATACCCTAATATAGGGGATCTTCAATCAATGAATTGGCGGTACAGATTATAATTAATTCCGATTTTTGCCAGCAGCAGAATACTTGGCTGCTAAATGTATAAAATCTTTATAATACAGATCTTTTCCAAAAATTGTTTTACTTTGTCAGTAACCTAGAAAGAAAAGGTGCTCATAAATATCTAAAGAATTAAAATGTTGTCATGTATATATATTCTATAAAATATGCATGACATTTAAACTTAGCTTATTTTCAGCTCTTTGAGTTTTTTCCACACTGCGCCCAAGGTTCTCTCCTTTGAGCCTTCCACTGTGTGGCCCGAATCCACCATCGAAATTTCTACAAAGAGCTTAAAGATTTCTAAATTCCTGAAAGGGAAAAGAAAAGAAGCAATCAGCAGGCCCATTACATTATCCCCCACCAGAAAATGGCCCATTTTCTTCAACAAAACCGGAACAAAGAGCTAGTCGACATGAATCCCAGGGCAGTAACATTGCCAGCTACCCCAATAAGCGCGAGAAACCAACATAATACCCCATATATAATTTACAATCCCACATTTGAGAAAAGCCACAATAAAAAAATTTAAACCAACAATTATCCAATTAAGAGCTTACAACATGGCTCGTTACACATAAATATTTTACAGATATAGGTTAATAATTGTATAACGTAGGCATGATCTTGACATGTAACATCATTTAAGAAAACATTTAAGAAATTGTTTCCCTTTTTTTTTTTCAAGCATATTACAAAAATATAAAAAAAATTCCTTACTAGGACACGGGCATATTACCCATTCTTGTTGATTACATCCATAGCAGTCAACTCGAATGCTCTTCATCTCCAAATAAAAAATATATCTCTAGAACAAAGCAATGTTTATAATCATAATGAACAATAAAATGAAAAAACAACCTGTATCAATTAGTAATTGTACATCGGTAATTCATCATTTTCATTCTAGTTCCTATCGCGCTTCGGAAAGCACCGCTGCATCATATATATACCACGAGATCTCTCCTTTGTTGCTTGTACGCAGTTTACTTTAATTAATATTTACATTACTTCTCGTCAGTATTGATTATGCAAAATGAACACTCTTTTAGCATTTTAAAATATTTTCTCAAATGCTCTTAATAGTATTTTATTATTTTTTCTTCATTTTATTTCACTTTTACGGTCTTAACATTACGCTTTTTCGCAATAACAATGTAAAAAAAAAATTAAATAAATTCTCATTATTTTTATCAATAGATCAGTTAAGAGTTATTTGTGATTAATTTTTAGCTAGCTGACTGCCTTCGGCCTGATTATTCCAGATCACCATCCATTGATTGGATATCCGCTACGCCCCCCTATCTCGTATGCGCCGTTGTTTCTCACCTCCGGCTCCAGAATCAGACTTCTCCGGCTCCGATGATTACAAGCCCCTCCGTTGTTCCCATAGAATCATCCATATACTCCCCCTAGCAAACTCTCACACTGCTCTCAGCTCGCTTTCGACGACTCTAAATTGTACAGACCCCAAAACTATTATGGGTGTGACCTAATCAACTTTGCATGAGGGCTTAAATCCCCAAATGCTGACGTCTGCCCCATGATTCATCTAGATCCCCAAAAACTCTCCCGACTTCAGATGACTACGTAACTTGACCCATCCCTACGGACGAAGCGGGTCGAACTGAATTCACGCGACGGTAAAAAATCGCCGGATGCGATAAGGACGCGCGAAGTATGTAAGCGAATAGGAACTCAACACATCGGACCGCCACTGCGCAGACTCAATAGACCCCTCCTCAATAGGATCCATGCTACCATGATTGCTGGCAGAACCAACACGAGGACCGACTCGACTGGAGATCGACTCCTGCAATAGTTGCCACACCGCCACTAAGGTGTTGGTACCTGACAACACTACAGACCTCAGATCGTCACGCTCTGACTCTCAGCAGAGTCCTGCCAGAGCAGAATATCACTTCACAGAAAATGGAGGCCTCAAACCCCATGAAATCACTGTTCTCTCTTCCTCCAAACTCCACGCATCAAGATATAATTCGCTCCTCTGTCACCAAACCACTCTCCTCCCTTTGTTCCTCTGGTGACAAAAATCACGGACTTCCCTAACTTCCTCCTCGCACTCATCATCTGAATGCAACAATAAGGTATTAAATAGTGGTTTTCCTCAAATATCAGGAACATCCACCACGCGTAACGCAATAATGTGCGTTACCTCGTTACTGAGCCAGAGGAGTATCGGAAATAAACATTATGACAGACTATTAGGAACACCTTGAGAAAACAAAAGGACCAGTATACGCGTTTAAACCTGTTTTGTGACCAATTCCCTGAAGAGATTTATAGCACTTTATCCCCCTTTTTGTTATGGAGCGAATTAAAGAAGTCCCTCCTAATAGTTCAAACAGGATTCTCAAAAGTATGCGCTCTCTTTTAGTATAACCTCGCTAGCTTCTTTAATGCAGAAGCCAAGTTATGTAATAATTTCCTCTTTGTATTGCCTTCAACATCCCAGAAACGATCTCCTGCACAACAATCCCGTATGTCTGCAGCAGAGTACGATTAACCCTCTCTGTAACTCCGTTGCATTGAGGCATATGGCTTGAAATTACCACGTGAGAAATACCAAACTCTCGTAAGACCTTCTCAAACGGTTCACCCATAAATTCCAGCCCTCTATCACTAAGCAACCGGTCAGGGATATATGGCAGAAAAGGTAACAACTTGTACTTAAACGCGTTTGCCACAGCAATACTAGTCTTCTTCACAAGTGGCACCACGGAAACAAATTTTGAAAAGTGGTCAATGGCCACAAAACAATAACCATTATTACCTCTTGACCGTGGCAACTGGAGCAAATCCACTGCTAACAAATCAAAAGGATGATTTGAAGTAATTTTTAGGAGTGGTGGTTTCACACTATTTGGATTGGTCTTGTTCTGCTGACAATGAGGACAACTTCTACACACATCAGCCACAACTTGCACCACCCTCGGATTCCACAAGTCTTCGTATATGAGAGAGATTAACTTATTCCTTTCCCAAATGACCATATTCATAGTGAATCTGACAGACTACAGCAATCAAATATGAAAAGGGAATTATATATTCCTACGTTCCCGTTAGGTAACAATATATCACCCTCCAAGAAAGCTTATCACCCACTGTCTAAATTAAACTAAGGCTGATCCCACTGCGGACTGTGTTTGGAGGTTTAGACCACCCAACAAGTTCCTCAGAGTTGTATAACTTTCATCTATAAAATCTACTGCTAATCTTCATTCTCTTCTCACAGATTATTGATCTGCTTTCTAATGAATATTGAGACTCTGATACCTTTACCGATCACCCGGCGATCGCTCTAGTCGTGTCACACTTTCCACATTTATCTTTTGAATTGATGCAGAATTATTAGTATACCAGATGAGCCAACCTCAAAGAACAACCACTACTTTCATCACCATAAATTAAGGGAGTAGACGTATTAATACACGTGCACCTGATATTTACAAAGTTGGGCAAATGCCTGAATTACTTCCGGATTAGGCATCTGTCCAGGAAGTCTCATAAGTCTCAGCCTTTAAATATATTCCTACCCTGACGATTTATATTACTCGAGTCTTTCAAAAGTTCGTCAACAACTAATTCGCGTATTATCTTATGTGAGCATTCTCACCTTCCCTGCCAAAGCATACGCGAACATCTGAAACGAAATCACCCCCCCCCAGTACCTCCACCTGCCAAAACCAGTTGGATATTAACTGCACCGTCACCAAGCAGTTAACCACCGACCCGGTAAATAATTGGATTCCACTGCAGAAAGTGTGAACGTGACAACGCATCAGCGAGGACATTTTCCTCCCACTTAAGTATGTTTCTACTTCGTAGTATACTATCGTAAGCTCGTCTAACTCCTATATACGCCATCAGCGCGACATGTTTGCATATGAGCTGTTCATATCGCTAAAGATCAAAACTTTTCCATGAAAAGAAACTAAGTCCCTCACAGCCACCGTAAAGCGGCTAACTCGCGCTCAACGAAACAAAACAAGTGTTTGCTTTTTCTGAAAAAGTCATTGAAATGAACGCTATAGGTCGAGATTCGCTATCCTTCGCTGCGATAGCACTGCCCAGACCGATGGCAGAAGCATCGACATGTGAGATGTCTAATCGGAAATTCAAACCATAAATCCGGAAACCTTAAGCAAGTGACTTACCAACCTGACTTGAGCACTTCAAACGCTTGTTTGACACTCCGCGTCCAACGAACCCACTCCGCCAGTCTGCCACGAGACGCTGGCCAATCGGAACAGATTCAGAATATTGCGACGGTAAAATAACCATGCCTAGTAACGCCTCATTGCTTAACTGTCTTAGCACGAAAATCAAAACTTCCAGATAAGTTTTCTCAGGAAGAAACCTACCACTAATTAAGAGCCCTAAAAATTCCACAGACTCCCGACACAACTTCGTCTTCTGTGGCTTCAATTTAAACCCATTAGCTTGCAATGCTTTCAGAGCTTTTTCCAGAGAGACCAAGTGCTGCTCAAAAGTGTGGGACCTAATTATGTCATCCAAATAAGCCATGACTTCTGACCAGGGAATTCCTGAAAGACCATCACATGCCCCGCTGAAAGGCTGTTCCACCTTTCACCCCAAGCTCCGAAGAAACTCATATATGAGAAAGAGGCTTGAAAAGCAGTCTTTTCCACACTATCCGCGCCATTCAATTTGTAAAACCACGACCAAATCGATGTGGATAAGTTATTTTCAACCTTGACATAGTATATCGATCAATCAGTGTATGTAAGCGGAAAGCGTCATTCCTTGATCATTTATTAAGGCCCGGTAGTCGATACATAAACGTAAAGAACCGTCCTTTTTCTCACTGGCACACAGGAGCAGAGTATGGTGATCGACTTTTACGGATGATGCCGCTGTCCTCCAACTCTTAACACGTCGCTCTCTCCTGCGCTATGCCTTGAATATCGACGCACAGTTACATGGATAGAGTCAATCATTGTTTAATTCATATGATGTTGACATTCTAGCCAAGCCAACATCAGTCTATCTCCGTACTGAAACCGAAAAACTTCCACAATCAGATTAAGAAGTTGCTCCTTTGCGCACGCATACGGAATATCCGAATAATCAAATTCCTCAATAATTTCTCTCTGTCCAATATCCTCATTATGCGGTTCGCTGGAGTCATCCTCAACATCTTCCACTAGACCACATTACCTCACGACTTCAGAAATCTGGCAGCACTTACCGCCAAGTAACCTTTTCTTGGCACAAACCTTGCATGTCAACTGTAGTACAACACAGCTACCACCGGCGAATTATCATGCAGATTACCCCAGAAATGCACTCCAAATTTACCATCCCGACCCCCTCCAATAGAGCGATGTCCTGAAACGTATGACATCCATCCAGATTTATTGAAATTAAATCCACATTGATAAGTTCAACTGCATTCATCCCTAGTGGCAAATCTTCATTCCTTCAACACTCTCATAGAGCCTGTCACTTACCTTAAACCGCTTCCTTCCGACTAAGCAACTGAGGTTAAATATCGGAGAAGATATTGGCTCGCATAGCAACGAACTCCCAACACAAGGTATTCTTCTCAAGCACTCTGAAGAACCACATAAAACTCGGTGCATAACCGTGACAAACCCCTACGGACGACAAGGAAGCTGACCATCTGCGTCACCGGACTGCATCGACCAATACCATCTGATTGTTCAATGCTGGTAGAAAACGCCGCACAATATTGGGAAGTTTTTCCAAAACCGATGAATTAATAGGGAGCACGCACCAGTTTCAACAAAGACAAGGAACATCCGGTCCCAACCCAACAAGGAGCACATCACATTGAGAGTTGCTATCCACATTACTAAAAGGACTTTAACCCTCCAGTATTAGATTAAGTTCTACATCAGAAATACAGATCATTTTATTTCCCCTGAAGCTCCGTGGCCTATCAGATCACGGGCGTGAGTTTAAAGGAGCCACCACTGCACGCGCCCTGGTTGCTGAACTTCGTCAAAATGTGCAACTGGTAGTTTTGGCCTAGCCTTGATTGTCTATGGCTTCAGCTAAGTGTCTCCCGCAAGTTCGCGCAGTCGCTGCTTTGACAATTTATACCAAAGTGGTCCCCAGAATCAATATGGATCACTAATCGTTTCGCCCGTCAAGGGACTAGAGAGATAATATATCTACTCTTCCTCGATTGCAACTTCCTTGGCACTCCTCCCTTGAACCGTCCCTTCGTTCCGGGACAGCATTACGAACAGTATGTTCTGATTAGAGAAACAGCACTCAACTAGAAGGATTTGTCGCTAATACCTCCCAAATACAGAGCTTAGCTGATCGCCGTATCGCCAGTAGCTTTATGTCTGCCCTGCACTTTGGGCTTATCCTAAGCGTCATTTTTGCTTCCTGGTGCCTTCCCAGCATACCAGAATTTTCTACTGACCTTCTGGAAAATTATCATGCTCTTGATGTCTTATCTTCTGAGCTTTGGGTGAAGAAGTTTTAAGCATAACGGTTCACAATTTCGTTCCATATGTTCTTCAGTCTTGCCAGAACTTTAGGATTGACATGAGAATGTATACCTTCAGACTCACCTCATCCTACCTTTCTACGAGTTCATGTAATCTCATTGGCCAATCACTATCTGAATCAAAACCTAACCTTGCCAGTTCGCTCCTTCTATCGAAAATATAATCACGCATCTCTGTCACATCCAGCGGCATATGATGAACAAAAAGGCGCGGCGTAATTCATTGTCGCAGTCTTACAGGATACGCCCACAAGCCAGTTGCTCAATCGTAACAGCAAACATATTAATAGTTCCCAGACTTCCGCTAGCCATGCAACTCCTGTTGCTTTTTGCTTCTTCATTCCCGACTCATATTTCCATCCATTTAATTAAAGCACTCTTACAGCAGATATGAATCTTCATCTTTAGTTAACTGCCGATACAAATCCAAGTATGATCCGCCCAGGTAATTCCCCAAAACTACCAGTCATCAGATTGGTCTGTTTAGGTGAACTCACAATAGCGTTCAAACCTCCAGAAATTTTTTTTAATCCATCGTCAGGCATAAACTTCGGTGGTGGTGCGGCGCGCGGCCGAAACGCACGGGCATGCAACTGTGTCATGCAGATGAACGAACTGTGATCGATTGTCAATAGCCTGCATAGCTTTTCCCCCAAAAGTCGGTCTCACTGCCACACCCTAGATGGAACCCCACCAAATATCGATTCAATGAAACTGTGGAGATATTGTCAGTATTAATTTGAATTAGTCCAGTTTCGATAGTCGGGTGCGCTTGTATGACATTTGTGTCAGCGCAGAATACATCCCCACCACCTTCACACCAGCAAGCCTACTCATCAAGTGGTATTTCCTAAACTACCTCACACAACCTCCATGCTCTAGGTTATCAACTCCCTGGACATCTGAACTATAATGTCTCCTCAAACGGGAATCGAAAACGTCCCTCCGCAACCGGTGGCTTGCGTTCTCGGCTTACTTTCCATCTCTTGCATCAACCTCTGCCTCTCCGCTCTTCTTCATTCAACTGCCTCTTGTCTTCATTTTAAGGCAACCCTCAACGTTCATACTCCTCCAAAAACCAATCTTTTCCTCTACCTCTAACTGATCCATCTACTGACCCCCTGTGGCCATCCCCCAGATGAATTGGAAAGATTCAATAACCTAAGAAAATCAATGTCATCAAATTACTGAAATATTTATAGTTGGGATGTAAAATCGCCCATAAGAGCCCCAATAGTAGCAGAGTATTCTGGCAAGGTCGCCACGTTAATATGTACGGGAAGAGGGTGCAAATCCCTGCCAACTAGTCCGAAAATGAGAAAATAACCCTAAGCGCAGAACAATAGTACAGAAATATGAATCGACGTGATCAGCAAGAGCGCCAACCCAGCCGTTGCGCAACCTTGATACAGAATAAAAGAAAGAAAGAAAGTACACCTGGATACCATATGTGTTACTAACGAGACTATCTACAGAAAAAACGCAAACGACCAATACTTAAAAATATAATTAAAAAAAAAACTGATATGTACAGATTTGTGGCACAGTTTAATAATTCTTCCTGTTAATATAAGACCATAGATCAATAGTGTCAATATATATATATATATAGGCCTATTGTCATGAATTAATTAAGTTTATTATATATAGTTTTATCCAAAATATGGCTAATATGCACGCTGCGGGCATCTAGATTAATAATATGAAATTATCCAGAACGATCAATATTTCGCGAAATACGCAACAGCAGTATAAATTATTCAAATTATAAGCTACACTTAGTTGCAGAATATGGTAATGTCGTTGTTAAGATTATTAAACCCGCACGCTCATCACATACACTATATATAGATATATATAAGTTTAAGGAAGTTATAAAAAATAGTCTTTTCGTTTATTTAACATTATTTTTTATCAGCACTCTTAAAATCAAGCACAAATAAATTTAAGGATATATAAAATTAAATTTTTAACAAGAATTAAATTCCCAGAAACATATATAGTCAATCCAATTGAATTTCAACATTACCAATTGAAAAACTATATTCCCTTGTAGAGGCCGGAATGGCTATATCATAACTATAAGGATATTTAAATCAATTCAAAGCCACGACAACAGAAAAAGTTTACCAAGTAAATAAGAATTTAATATCAGAT
This sequence comes from Trachelipus rathkii, assembly GCA_015478945.1. Lineage (NCBI taxonomy): Eukaryota > Metazoa > Arthropoda > Malacostraca > Isopoda > Trachelipodidae > Trachelipus > Trachelipus rathkii. The sequence continues at coordinate 4,655 of JABUQX010092079.1, read as the reverse complement.
TGCTACAAACATGATGTGCGTAAATATCCGATTACAAATTAACACACAATTAAATGGAACACGAACTTGTTCATCTGTGCCACTCGACCCTCCGACTCAGCTACGGGCAGCATTAAATATATTCCCGCAACTTCGGCCTAGTTATTCAGAGCAAGTATTGACCGCGTGAACATTAACCAGAGGCAAACAACCGCCAAGAAGAGGCAACTCAGTTCATAACGATTATGTCCGATGAAAAAAATCGCATCAAAATACGATCCCCAGGCAATCAAATGACGTCGAACCCGAGCAAACAGCTCCCAGATTAATCCCGCAAATGCATTTATCAAACTCTACGAACTTCTAAATTAGCAATGAAATTTTATTGAAAATATCCCCATAAAATTAAAAAGCAGGGGCACATTACCCATTTGGCGTGATAAAGATCTTCGATTTATTGTAGGCAGAATATTACATTCTTATCAATGTCGGAATAAAATTGATAAATGAAGTTAGCGAATAACAACTACGCTCTCCATGAAAAAATCTTCCTGGTACTGACAAAATTACTTAACTATTTACTTGTCATTTATACTACCTAAAAACAGTGAATAAAGCCAACATGAATAAAATTGAAGTGGCACACATTTTAAAATATAATATAATAGTATAATAATATATATATAGTTATATATATAATAAAATACTATAAATATATATAGTAATATAATATAAAATACACATAAGGCCACTTCAACTTGTATTACTTGACCCCAGGACCGCCTTCGACTCCTCCTCCGTAGTCTTAATCAAATCGTCCACTCCTCCAGCCAATCGCAACGTAACACATCTGAAGGAAAGAGAAAATGCAAATGCAACCCATTACAATATTATATATATGATATATATATTATATAATTATATTATATATAAAATAAATAGTATAATTATATATAAAATAATAAATATAAATATAATATATTTATTTATTTTTAAAATACTAATACTGCTAAAGTAAAAAAATATTTTTAAAATTTAATCTTTCTTTATAATCGTAATTGAATATTTATAGTTAATATAATAGTTATAGTAATTTATAAGTCATGAATGGAAAATATATATATTCAATTATTAAAATAAGGTTGCGTAATTGTACTTAGATCGTAGAATCTATTGTCTTTGCGTGATGCCAGAACTTAACTACATTGTCTCTTCACCTACCTTTAGCCAAAAAAACTATTCTATGGTAAACATAAAATTATGGTAATAGTTTTGCTAAGACTAACATTTACATAACTATTTATTAAAACTATAAACTTTTAAACAAAGGTCTTCAAAAAATTATCTTTAAGTTTTTTCATGATTAGCATAATTAAAACTGCATATCTTTTAATAAAATATATCGTAGAAAATACGCTCCAAAAAAAAAGCTAATTTCGGTGTTTTTTTTTTTTTAGGATACACACTATTCGAGTGTTGTTGATATTTTCCGATTATTTCTATATCAATAAAAATAATTTTCTTAGATAATTTTTATTACGATTAATTCAACGACAAGTTTGGAACCATATTATTCTAATACTGTGATTGAAATATACCAAACTAGTTGAAAGCAGACGGGTGATGATGTGAGTCTCCTCATGTCGCTAATGAGTTTCTTCTTTCATTGCAAATGTATCTACAAATGTATTTATTAATTATAACTAACATAATTTTTAGCATCTAAAAAGTAGATGAAATCGATTATGAAGAGAACAACAATATATAAGGTAGTCTGAATAAGAAACAGAGAAAAAGGAAAAGGACATATTAATCAATAAAGAGGAAGAAATATATCATCATAGACGTGTTCTCAGAACGTTTGAAGCAATCATATATATTTGTTGTATATATATATTGTCAGGTATCCAAATATCAACGATTGTCCACTACGATGCCGCTAAACCCACCCCCACGACTTACATTTACGACGATACATCCTTCCTATCTCACCCACCTGGCAGACTGGTGGGACTCTTTCTGCCAAAAATGAACCCTAAATCCAACCAAGCCTCATGTCACCAAATATTTCTCCAACCCCAGACACAGACTAAAATCCCCATCCCTCCTCACCAGCATAAATCTGTTATAATTGACATCTACAAACATGTATCCCCTCCTCCTCCCAATAAGTCAGGGCTCACTCATATCTATAAACAACTAATACAATTACCTACAAACCCCCAATAACAATTTACAAAACTCCCCCTCTCTATAAAAGCCCCTATATTCCCTTTTGTTTTGATGAAAATATAACACCGCTGAAAATTTTAGACCACTTAAACATCTCTAAAATATAATTATAATCAAACTAGATAATGGACCTCCTCCACCTGCATCAATCGTCACATTCCAGTACACGATGAGACCTCCCCTGAGGGTGCTCCGCTTCGAGACGGCCCGTGCAATCTCTATATCTCCCTTCTAGACCGGGAACACCCAGAAGAGCGGTGCCGCTTCCTGAGATCAGTGTGCCGCTCCATTGAGGGCCAGGAAGAAAGTATAAGCATTGTATGTTAATTTTGATTTAGATAAAAACGTATTTATTAAGATGAATCAAACATATTAGAATGAGAATTTTCAGAATATTATTCTAAATTTTTTAAAAGAATTTATTGAAAATTGAAACTTTCCGGGTTCTTCTGTCTACTAGTCTGTGCTTACCTAGTCCCTACCCACCAGTAAGAAACATCGCAGCAGAGTTTTCAGGTAAAATGTCAGCAAGCGAATGAAAGTTAATGGAGAGTAGAGAAAGAGTTAAGCGATTTGATAGTTTACTTCCGTTGTGTAAACTTCGATCAATTAAGACATTTGGTCAGTGGAAATAAAGAAAGGTATACGTTATTTGCAAGTGTGAATCTTGGTATTTATATTTTTATATTTATTATAAAATTTTGAACAAATACCGATTAATTAAAAATTAAGTTAAAGTTAAAGCTAAAGTTAAAGTAAAGTTAAAGTGATTTATTTAAAAAAAATAATTAAAATAACTTCACCCTCATAGTAATAAATAAACCCAAAGAAATGGAGCATCTTTTTGAAAAAGAGGTGGGAAACTGGTAAAATATTTAAGACTTCGGTTGAGGCTGAGCATCTATAAATGATTTTAAGTGAGAAGAAAAGATAAGCAAGGCGAAGATCGTCGGATTTCTTGGTATAAAAAGGGAGGCGGGGAATGTCAAGATAATATAGAACAATGAGATGACGTAGACGGCGGCACAGCAAGAAAAAGTGCAGATAAATTTTGAATTTTTGCTAAAGCAATAAATTAAGCTTTTATATATATTACTATATATATTATAATTATATATATATAATAGTATATATATATATAATATATATATTATTATATATATATTATATAATATATATATATTATATATATATATTATATATTATCATCATTATTATATAATATATATATATATATATATATATTATATATATATATATATATATATAATATATATATATATATATATATAATATATATATATATATAATATATATATATATATATATCATATATATATAATATATAATATATATAATACATTATATATATTATATATATATATAATATTATATTATATTATATATATATATAGATATATATATATATTATATATATATATATATATATCTATTATATATATATATATATATATATATATATATAGTATATTAAATATACCCAGTTAAAGGATACTATGATTTAGAAGAAAGAAATGCATAACATAAAGTGCTATATAACAAGATCAGAATAAAAACATCAAAATTGGTAAGGTTGAACTAACTTAAAGGAGCGAAATTTAAAGCAGTTACGAGGTCTAAAGCAGTGATTATTAATTAATAAAATAAAAACTGTTCTTTTTCTTAAGTTTCAAATAAGCAGATAAATAACGGGAAAAGTACAAAAAAAAAAGAAAAAAAAAAAAATAAATAAAAAAACTGCTCGCTGTGAGTGGCAACACCTTGTTAATAAATATACCCAGTTACAGGTACTCATGAATATAGAAGTGAAGTGCATAGCTGGTTATAAAGATTGTGAAAAATGAAGCTTAAGTAAGTAGGGATGGTTAGTACTCTGAGTGTATAATGTTTATTCAAGTTTAAAGTATAGGCTCATGATTGTGTGCTTCCACATAACTCTTTTACATTCTAATAAGAATGCGAACCATCAATCAACGTCTTATACAGTAGCTCATAATCGAAGCAAGGTACGAAGAATACAATACTTCTTAAATTGGGAAAAAGCCATTTTAATTCTTAAAATTCATTTAATTTATTTATTTCTTTTGTGGGTTGTGATCTGTTTACCCACAGAAAAGAAACAGACTGTGAACTTTCTCTCTAAAATAAGAATATATAACATAGCCAGTGCCTGAAAAAAGATATATGTAGTATATATAGTATATATATATATTATATATATATATATATATATATATATATAATATATATATATATATATAATATATATATATATATTAACTCTGGTACGCCATTCAGTACTCACTATCAGTAGACATACGTGTGAGTAACATTATCCTATGGAGTACTCATGGTGGTAAAAAAAATCAAAAAATATATAATAAATAAATATTTACTTTATATCTCTTCATATCTCCCCCTCT